>CM074509.1:3789491-3870624 GCA_037389245.1 Oryzias sinensis
CAGCACATATTGCTTTGCAGACAGGAAAATTGGTTCTTTTTTTTTTTTCTTTGTCACCCCCATTTTCCATAAATTGTCAAACCAAAGCAAAAAAAAAAAAAAAAAAGGATGTCAGATTGACAGTGACAAAAATAGTGTGCAGCTTTACAGGCTTTCTGCAAAACAAACATTTTCTTATATAGTTTTTTTGTTTGTTTTTTTGTCCCTGTAGGTGAACTTAGCTATTATGCAAAAACAACTTTCAGAGATGGCCATCGGGCACCCGCGCCAGACCAACTCCAGTTCACGTCAGAACGGCTTCTCGGGAGGCGTTGGCGCTCTGGGCATCATGAATAATCGCCTGGCGGAGACGAGCATGGACAGATAAGGGCGGCTGTGGGAAGCCTTTTAAAAGAAAACAGCAGACGGGTGAGTGAGGACGAACTGACACAGAGAAAGGCGGCTCAGCCACAAGCAGGGAATTTATCCCAGCTCCTTTCCTGTGAAGAACAAGACTTCATTACCGATGCATGAAAGTTTACTGGAGACTCACATCTGGACCAAAGCGCTGGACATCCAGTTTCCATGGTGATCAAAAGTTTTCCTTTAGGCCTGTATCTAAGCTTCTAAACATCCATCTGCAACTTCAACTCGTCTGCAGCAATGCTCCCTATGACTCTATCCGATTCCAACCTGTATCTGTGCATTGATGAGAGAAATATACATTTAATAAAGTGCCAGTTTCCTCATTTGGTGTTAAACCGTCTTCTCTCTGTGTACAACAAACAAGAATTTAATCAACAGAATTTTAAAAGTCTGCTTTGCTTTTTCTTTTTTCACTCTACTGGCAAAATTATATTTCAAAAGAATTACCACAATACATTTTTGAAATTGTTTTTTTCCCTCATTTTTGTTTTCTTTTCTATTTTTTACGTCACATTAATAATATGAAATATTATTTAATATAATGTATTATATTAATAAAATAATAATCCGTATCTTCTGATATTAAAAGGATGAATTTATAAGATATTACTTCTTTAAAGAAAAAAAATGTTCAAACACGATCAAATTGGGAAAAAAAGAGTTGATGCAACACATCACCTAGGAAGTATTTAAACAGCATCTCCAAGAAGTTCAAGTTTACCAATGGATCCCAAAATGTATGCAAACATATTTTGTAATGTGGTTGCATCTCTTTTCCCAGTTAGTTCAGTCAAAAAGTCCTCGTGGCGTTGATAATCTGTGCTGTTGACAGTTTTCACCACGTCACAACTTTGTGACTTCCGGTTTGAAGCAGGTTTAAAAAGGAAACTTGATCAGTTCACCAAGAAACCACTAGATGGCTTGCTACACAACCATCCATATTTACACCAACGTAAAACAATATAACTTTTTAAAAACAAAAATAGCATAAATTTTATTTCATTTTGTTGTGTTAGCCATAATAATTACATTCAAGGGATTTTTTAAATTGTGTTTTTTAATAAAAAGTCTTCCGACACCTGTCAGACATTTTTCCCCTATTTTACCCAAGTCAGAGTTCTAAAATGTTTCAGTCAAGTCCAGTGAGTCAGGCAGTGTTATTGCTCAGCCATTTGTTTTCTCTGTCATTAGTTTTTAAAGGGCAGGGAGCTGAAAGCACTAAGTGTGACCTAATAAATGAAAACATTTATCTGAATTAAACGTGAATATAGTTTTAGCTTACAAGATAAAGGAAAAAGAATGAGTGGATTAAATTTATTTTTGGATTTAAAAAGTTCTGTTTTTGCCAATAGTTTTGTAGCTATTATAAAGCAGATTTTAAATGTTTAGAATAAACAGATGATGGTTTGTAAAGAAAAACTAAATATAGATCTGATTGATCAATTCATGCTAATGTTGTAACATATCTTTTTTTATTCCACAGCAGTGGAATATATTTTAATTTAATATTATATATTTTTTATTGTTACAATACCTGTATCAAGGGTTTGCTTTAATGATGGTACATGTAAATATAAACTAATAACATACAACATTAAAAAGTTACAACTGGTGTTTTTAATGGCCAAATGAAATCAATTAGCATTAGAGGTCTATTTTAGGAAAAATGCATTGTTCTTTGTAGACATTTTGCTAGTTTTTGCAGCAGTTTTAAATTATTTCATCTTAAAATCTTTAAAACCCTCATTTCCCGTCAAAGTAATGAAGTTTAAATAGAATTTTACAAACAAAAAAGCTCTAAAAGCCCAAGAGATGCTGCATGTTGCGTTTTGAATATAAAGTCAACACAGATGTCAGTGAGAAGTGGAAGGCACACTTAAAGGTGGGATTCATGCTTTCTAAAGGTCACTCGTGGCCAGGTGAACTTAACCATCCAGCTAAAGGTGTGATGCCGGAGCTCCTGCATGTCATCCTGCAGATAACAGTGAAAACACAACAGATGCAAGTTAAAAAAGAAAAGAAAAATGCAAAAGAAGGACACAAGAGGGCAGTAGAGGATCAGGATTCCATCTTCTTTTGACATGGTTCATTAAATCTGAGCCTAGAAGCATCTTATATATTTAGGTGAATTTTGGTCATATTTCTGTACTCGCAATAATTATGTTTATTAATTTAATTGAAAATGACTTAATACTTCCATTCGACCATATTTTTCGTTGGTTTTGTTTGCACGAATGACTACAAAACTTTCTTTTTCAGCCATCCTGCTGCACGCTCTGCTCTCCACCTGATCTTTACAGACGGGGGGGAGTCAGGAGGAGATGTTGGAGGGGAGCTAGTTGGGTTGGCATGCTGAGGTCACGCCTCTGGCCTTAAAAGGAGAAGCAGAATGCCAGTAGCAGAGAACCACTCCAAAAATAACTCTGGGTTTGAGCTTCCGAAACAGGACGTTAGTGCCTAAAAAGGTCTAGATCCAATCCGTGGAACCAACAAGAAGGTAGAAATACCTCAGATCCAAACAATTATAACACATTTTATTCAGTATTAGATCATATTCCACATAGTGACTATGCCACTGCACTGACTGGCCTGCTAAAGTTACCTTCAATCTGTCTTCCCTCTCTCGCACCCGTCAGCCTCCCGTCCCTCCTGGTTGATCTAATTTTGTCTGAGCAGGAAAAAAAAAGGGGGGGGGGGGGCTTCTCTGTCTACAGTCCCAACCAGGCAAAGGGCAGAGACCCCCCCGGCTACCCAAACTTGGTCTCTTCAGGTTCATCCACTGCAAAACTTTGACTCTGGAAGAGAGTTTCCACACGTTTCATGTTGGATTGGTTTTCATACAGTTGGATTAAACTGTTCTTTGGAGTGAAGAGATCCACATTGTCTCTTTTCATGGAACATTAATCTGGATTAAGACTTTTCTGCTGGACAGGAAACTTCAGGAGTATGACCGAAGGACATGAAGGTAAAGATTTAATGTTTAAGTTTCATTTATTGGTTTATTGTTTGCAGACTGCTCAAAGCTGCATTATTAAATGATCCATGCTTAACATTACTTTATCCTGAAGAGTCTATACTTTTCTGAAACTCTCGGCATCTTTTTGGAAGTGCTGCTTGTCGTTTAAGTTGTGTTTCGTGCCCTTTTTATTGTAGAATTATTGTTTTAAAATATTTTCCATCGGTCTTTATAAATATATGACCAGTTTGTGTCCAATGTTGGGTAAAAGTACTGAGATAGATCCTTTTGAGACAATTAGGAGGGGAAAACTTTGCATATATCCCAACATTAAAAAGGGTAACAAAGTATTTGAGCCAACAATGATGTCACCCCCCCCCCCCCCCCAATATTAGCGTTTTGTTTTCATGCTCAGCCTATATCCTGTTGTCTATCCCTGTCAGATAGGGGGTGGGAGGTGGAAAAGGGGAGGTGGGTTGTGCGTAGGTCTGGGGAGGGGGCTCTATTTAAATAACTTTATGTTTTTATTGTTTTGTCTTAATGTGAAGCACTTTGTGCCGTATTTTTTAAAAAAAATTGGTGCATTATAAATAAAGTTTGATTTGATTTAATTCAAGCAGATTGAAAGAAAGTGTCTATATGAGGTTTGAAAAGCATCACTTCCTCATGAAGGGATGCTGACTCCCATTGAGGAGGGAGACTAAGAGCTGATCCCAGAATGGCACACAGAAAGCTAAAACCCAAAGACTGTTGTGTGAAATATAACAAGTTTTAATCAAATGACAAATTTCAAAAGCATCACAAAAATCACAGGTTTACTGTCTAAACTGCTTTCCTCCAGCAGCTCCGACTGCCAGCTCTGCTCTAGGAAACGTCCTGTAAAGTTGTTGCAGTTCATCCAGAACAATGCTGATCTGGTCCTGACCGGAAGCAGGACCACAACAGTCTTGTTCTCAGGTCGCTCTGTATTAAAATCACTCTCTAACATTAAAATCCAAAAAAAAACGTTTTTCTTAGCTTTATGTGAAAACTGTTTTTTTTTCTTTCCTTTTTGATCTTTTAATGTGGCTTGAATTACCCATGGGGTCAAATTTGGATTAGGGGGTTTTGGGAATTGGTTTGTTTCAAGGAATAAACACAATAATAAGAACCAAATAGAAGACTAAAAACACAATAGATATATTTATTGAAAAATACATAAATATGTGCATGTAAATAATTCAGTTTCAATTAATATTAATCATAAATACACTAATTAGCACTTATGCATAAAGTACATGGCACATTTAGACCTTTAAATATTAAGTCTATCAAAAAGAGTTTAATTATTTGCGTAAACGGAGAGAGAGGAAGTAAACGTATCCCATAAGTTTTACCTCTTTTATACTGTAGTTAACTTTTGAAAAAGCTGCTACAGTTCAAACTGGCCGATCCACTTTTTAAATTCCTTCTTCAACACCATTCAATAATATTTTGTGCGCACTCCACTCACTTCTAATTTGAGGGGACTGTTTATTAACTTTTTTCTAAATGTCATGTTTATCCGTTTCCTTAAGTTTATACTTTACCACCACAAGTGCAGTACATTACAAAAATACATAAGTATTTATAAAATTAAATGACAAATATGAAGTACATATTGATTTTGAAAGAAGGCATAACCTCATCTCAGACATCTTTATTATAGATCCAGAATCAAAATTTTAGTGCAAATTTGTTTTTTTTAAATTCATCAATTTTTTTTATTTATGTTCTCTTTTATTTTTATGTATTTATTTTGGGCCACTGTTAATTACTGCTACCCAAAATGATCAAAGAAAAACTTGATTCTCCAACTTTACTTCTAAAATTTGTTTAGAAGTAAAAAACTGTTCTTGGGTTCTCCAGGGTTAAAATTAATCTTAACTAATATAATGTTTGTGATTTTAATGTTTCGGTTGGGATTCTATTGTATAAGTTGTGATTTTCATCATATATTTGTTTATTTGCCATTTTCTGTAACTTGCACTAAATTATGCTGTTAAAATTAACCTGTTTTGCAAAGATGTACAAATTAGACTAAATAAATCAAATTGCATTCAGAACACTGATTTATCAGCATAAACTCCACACAATTTTTATAGGAAAATGCTCAAAATGTTCTATTTTTGCCGTTTACTCTCACAACCCAGTTAATAAATAAGTGTAACAAAACTTTCGTGTGCTTTTGACCTTTTTGCGTGCAAACAATCTTAATCGGGCCTCCGGACAGATGCCAAACCTTGAGGTTACTTTGACCTTTGGGAACCAGTCGGTAAACCATTCAGTAAAGGGCAAGTTGTCCTTTTTTTGTTGGGAATAAGTTATTTTTCCCTAGAATCTCAGAGCTTTTTTCCTTGGTAAGGACAAAAGGAGGATCACGGATGAAGTACTGAAGTTAGCAGAGTAGCAAACTTATCAGTGTCAAAGCATCTTTACTTTGAACTTTTGTGTTTTTAATCTTGTATATTACATGTTAAAATGCTCTTCTTGAAAAACGTTTAGACGCTCCAAATTGAGTAGATCTGATCATATTTACATGTAACATGTGAGCTTTGCCAATCGGACATAAAAATTAGTCCTAAAATCATCGGAAACAGATAACATGCCTGAGCCTCTTTGTATAGTCCCGCCTTCTGCTTCATGATTTTTGTTTTATTTTAAGGCAGTCTGCAGTATTAAGGCCCATACACACCAGGACGATATTCGCCAACGTTTAACGCCTCGTGACTAAACAAAGGGCACCAATGTGAGTGTGCACACAACACTAAAAAACGCCACGCGTCAAAGCGTCACTTTTTAAAAAACGCCTCGGGTTCGTTCTTTTGGTTTGACGCGCCGCGTCAAAAACTATACGATCAATGATAATGGCGCTTTTGCACACGTGTCTGGAGCTTCTGAAGTTACAGTAAAACCCAACTTGGGGGCGCTCAAACACAAAACTGCCTTTCTGAGCACACATACCAGCGAAGAAGATAGACGCCAAGTAACATCTATACTGCCGCACAGAAATAATGACGGACATTCTAAAATATCCCCGACAAAACGTCCATGATACATTTTCAGCTCTTGTACCAGTCGATAAAATCCCCATGTTCTTCTCTTCTTGTAACTATGGGATGTACCCAAAATGGGCGTCTTTTCCGGCGTCTTTCATCATTCAACAGAACAAGAATTTCTTCATCGCTGGAACTAGAGCTAGAGCTACTGGTGCTGGAAATATTCATGTTTTCTTTGTATGATTCTGACAATCACGTAAATACTTGCTCTCTTCTTCTGAGTCAAAAGCGACTTTAAGAAGCGTGAAGTTGCGCAGCGCCACCTTGTGTACAGGAATATTTCTGTTTTACATTAAGCGCCATCTAATGTCAGGGAATGAAATTGCATGTTCGCTCGGCTCATCGTCAGCAAAAATCGCCTGGGAGTGAACACAAAAAACGTGTTGAAAAACGCTGGCGAATATTCGTCCGGGTGTGAACGGGCCTTTAGACTGCAGATTTTATACTTCAGACAGATTGGTTAGAATCTCTTGTGCATGTGCAGAGTATCACGCGTGTGTGTGTGTGTGTGTGTGTGTGTGTGTGTGTGTTTTTAAAGGCCGGCTAAGCTGTTTGAGTCAGCAGGAAAGGGGGTAACTATACTGGAGCTGCCAGCACAAGCTGAAGAGATCGGACAGGTGGTCTGATCTCCTCTGGCAGAGCTACAGCAACAGTAGAAACGAGACAGTTTCTTTTTTATGGGAAGGAGGATCCACACACAATCATTGCTTATCTATAGAAACGCTTCTCACACAACGGGACTCCTCTGTGGTCATGCTCTTTGAACGTGGATGGACAAAAAAAACTTTGAAGAACGAAAGTACAGCCTCAGTTTAGATCAATCCATGAAGGGAGATCAAATGGAACTTTATTTATAAGCTATCTATAAGACCACGTACTTTACATATGAAAAGAATTCAATATAAAAGCAAAAACAAAGACCTTCACACAAACAAACAAATAATTCAACTGTTAATTGTGTACAACAAAACATGAGGCAAAATAAAATGCATGTTGTCTATTTTACAACAAATCGGGCAAAATTAGCAGAAAAGGTGTCATTTGTTTTCCTCAATTATTAGAAAACCACTTCTACCTAAAAGCATGCTGTTTAAAAATATAAACGGAAGTTGTATACATTCACAAGTCAGCATTTTTGGGGAATTCCGCTAAAAATAAAGTGGGGTAAACTAAAAAAAAAAACATATCTATAGTAGTAAATAATAAGAATTGAGTTTTTTGTTTCTTTTTTTTTTTTTTTTGAAAATAAAAAACATCCATTTCCTTAATGAGAGCCTGTAAAACAGTGTAAAGCATGGTGGTAGAAGGGAGATCATGTGGGCCTGGCAGCCTCCACTCCCTGCCTACACTTCAAAAATATCTAAAAATTAAAGAAAGAATGCTAATTTTAAGAAGAAAATCACTAGAAAGTACTAAAATGGTCTGCCCATGCAGCAATCCATTAAGCATTCACAAAGGGAAAACATGAGCTAAAAAACTAACTGTTAGAGTTATTTCAAATTGAATGTTCTTCCTACCCAATAATATGCTTTTTTTCTTGCTAGTTGCTTGCAAATAGTTTGTAGTTTTTGAGTTTTTATGAAAATAATTTTAGTTTATTTTGATTATAACGACAAAAACTAGTATGATAAGTGGAATTTACTCTTTTTTTTTTTAAATCAATTGTGAACATCTTAGTAAAAAAATCTTAATAAAGCTTGACCCATCTTAATAAATCTTAAAAAAAAATCTAAAACTAGGACTTTTTTCTTAAAACATAAATCTACAGTTTGGTTTCCAATAAAACGACAATGGACATTTACTGAACTTAAAATTTTTAAAGTTGAACCAAAAATTAGAGAGGAATTTGAGTTTTTTTGAGTCTTAAATCAAGTTTTTCTATTGTCAAGAGTATGCCGCAAAAGGATTTTGACTCATTTTCATAATAATGTCCTTATTTCTAGCCCTTAACAAGACAAAACATACTCAACTGTGCTGATTTTGAGAAAAGCTTGGAAAGGTGTAGAGCAAAGATGAGTTAAAACAACTTCTTGAATTTCAAAAAACAAGGTTTAAACCTTTTCAAGTGTCAATTAGTTTGGTAGCCCATCACTGAGCGTAAAGCCTCGTGACAGAAGTAGGTGATGTGGAAATTAAAGAAATCTTTTTTTGAGGTTTTCTGAAGGGTCATTTTCTGCATAATAAGACTCGTTTCTCTTGGTTGTGTAGTTCGGTCATCAGTGACCACCACCATGGTCATCGACAGTAAAAACGGAGAAGCTGGTACACCTTCCGGACGGATGTCAAAGAAAACCTTTACAGATGACCTCCACTCCACTTTCAGCTCCCCGCTGGCCTGGATCTTGGTTTTAGCACTGCTCATCACTTGGACATGTGTCTTTGTCATTATGTTTGATCTCATGGACTATAAAACTATTTCAGGTACAGTACGAACAGTTTAATTTTTTTTTTTCTTTTCCTTTAAAACATGTTTGTTTTTTAGCAGCAATCTTTTCTTTTACATCTTTCCCTTTAATTTTTATTTCAAACATAATAATCCATCTCATATCTTAATGCAAAACTAACAGATTTTGTTTTTTTCACAAGATCACTGAAGATGTATTTAATTTTTTTCCTTTTCCTAAAACATTTTTTAATAGTTTCGGACATTTAATACTTATTTGGTTCATTTTAATCCTTAATTTTGTCAGTAAAAGCTTCCCTTTCCCTCTCTGTAATGCCTTAACCTGTTTGCATCATCCAACTGTTTCTCACCCAACCAGATCATCCACCTTCTGGCATCAGGAAAGTTTGGAAGGATCCGGGGCATCGAGGCAAGCCCCCCTCCCCATCTGCTACTAACTGTAGACCCACCTAACAATTATAATCCCCTAACATCTTACAACTCTAAACTATCAGATGCAGCTTTGTGTGTTGCTTCATGCTTTATGTAGTATTTAAAAGTACTGGAGATAGTATTCCAGTGATATGGGCTGGGCAGCAAACTTTTATTTTGAAGTTCAAATACCCCGTAAACCCGTCAAGAGCACCTTTGCTTCTAATCAGATTCTGAAGGTTCTGGGGTTTTTGAACTTGAGCTTGACTGAGTTCAGCATCGCCGGGAGCAGCCGATCCTCAACAGGATGATGCAATCCATCAAGGTGGCACTGAAATCTCCATCTTTGTGTTTAACAAGATGCGCAAAGCTGTGCAAGTTTTACTTTCAGTGAGCACAGAATTCACTTGATATGGAATAAAATTTGTGACAAAACTTTTTTTATCAATTGAAACAATGCATTCTATAATTAAACTGTGAATTATCAGTAAAGCAAGAGGAAACACCTGCACAGGCTATGCAGAACCAACATACAGAATGATTCCATTTTAATAAAAAGGGTGTTTTCTCAATGTTTTTTATGCTTTTGAACAACACTTTTACGATGCTTTAGGTGACCAAATTGGAGGGTGGATTCAAATGTTTGGATGCTCACGCTTTTATTTTGAAAGGATATGGGATCTTTAACCCTTTCATGCTATATGTCACCAATTCACCATAAAATTCAGGATTCCACCTAATTTAGCATCATCTGCTCCCAGGAGGCATCAATAAAATCAGCTCTGACCCCATGAAGGTGGTGAAGGATGCTGTGGAGGAATCATCAAACGTTTTCACTGCGATCCTAAACTTTGGGGCCAGCCTGATCGCTCCCGAAGAAGAAGGTATCCCTAAAAACCTTGTGTTTGTTTTTTTCTTCCTAAAGTTTCAAATTCCTGCATTTTAACTGGTCTCTCCATCTTCTTTAGGAACTATATATGCAGTTCGGAAAAAAGGTTGGTTTCATCTCACTTTTATTTTCTCTTGTTTTAGCTCTGAAATAAGCTTTAAAGAAAAGCTTGTTTTTTTTAAAAAATCTGGTGATGGTCAGTTGCTGTCTTTTTTTTTTTCTGCAAAGGCACGACCCTAAAAAGAATCCGCTATAGATATAAAAATGATTTATGCTGCAGTTGTTGTAATTTGATGTTGCATGCAGCTGGAAGCAGAATAACTCAAACTAGAAAAGATGACCATTTATGCAGCACTTAATTTAATACTGTTTTAGGAGTCTTTCTAAAGCCTTATAATATTATAAACAAAAACACCTTCAGGACTAAATTGTGTTAAGTTTGTATGTTTAATAAAAGTTAATTCAGGGAGTGAATTTAAAAGATTCAAACAGATTTTACGATTGAATCTGTGAACCATTTCAAAGACACAAGTTGGTTGGAGGAGGAAGAAGAGTTGAAGAGTTGGAAAGGAAAAGGTATTCAATTTGTTTTATCTCTAGAAATTAATTTAAAATTAACAAACAAGGTTTTGTCCCCATCCTCCAGATAACTGCCAACTAAGCTCATAGCAAGAAATAACTATCATTCTTGAAAAATAATAGTTAAAGTGTTACATTAGATTGTTTTGCTTTTTGCTAAAATGTCTGATGCATTTTCTTTCTCAAAAATGTTTTGTTCTGTGTGTCTGTTTTCACACTGCTAATGGCTTCTTCCAATGTTTAAAAACTAAATGTGTTCTGTGTTTAGTTCTCTACATTTTGCCTTTCATTTTTGCTACCCAGTTTTTGTTTAAAAGTTCTTTTTGTCTTGCTTTGTCCAGGAGAATTTCTGCCACCAAGAAGTAAAGGTTTGTATTTGGGAAAAGCTTCCTTTTTTCTACACAACTTAGCTGGAAAAAAAAACTGGTACAAAACTAATAAAGCTGAGACAAACACTAGATTTACTTGTATTGGCTTTGTGCACTTATGTACAAAACACACTAAACTTTAAGACAAAATTCAAATCAAGAATTCAAACATTGACTTTTTAGATGAATGTTTTACGCATCCATCCATTTTCCAAACCCATTAAATTGGGGTCGGTGGGTTGCTGGAGCCTATCCCAGTTAGTGTCGGGTGAAGGCAGAATGAAATGTTAATTCCACAATGTTAAAATAAAAATGTTTTGAACTTCTTCTAAAATTCAATGTTTTGTTTCCTTTATTTTTATCTTTAATGCACTTTTCTTGCAGTTTTAGAAATGCAAATTCAGAAGGAAGTGACAGATGTGGAAGAGGAGGAGGAGGAGGAAGCTGATGGAGAGGAGGAGGAGGAAGAAGAGGATGAGGAGGCTGTTGAAGAGGATAAAGAGGAGTTAGTAAAAGAGGAGGGTGAGGAAGAAGATGATGATGAGTATGAAGAATATGATGAAGAGGAGTTTGCTGAAGAATATGAAGATTATTATGGTGAAGATGCAGAAGCAGAAGAAGACGAGGAGGAGGAAGGTGAGGAGGATGAAGAAGAAGAGGAGTGGGAAGGAGAGGAAGAAGAATTAGTAGGGGAGGAAGAGAAGTAGATGAGGTTGAGAAGATGGAGCTGAAGACGAAAGGGGAAGAAGTAGAAGATGAGGATGAAGGGAGGAAAGAAGAAGTAGTAGATGGAGATGAAGAAAGAGAGGAAGAAGGGAGGGAGGAAGTAGGAAGAGAGGATGGAAGGAGCTGAAGAAGAGAGAAGGAAGAAGGGAGCAGAAGAAGTAGTGGAAGAGGATGAGGAAGGAACTGAAGAGGAGGAGGAAGGGGAGGAAGAAGAAGTAGTAGATGGAGATGTAGGAGATGAGGAAGAGGAAGAAGAAGGGGAGGTGGAGGAAGTAGGAGAAGAGGATGAAGAAGGAGCTGAAGAAGAGGAACAAGGAGAGGTGGAAGAAGTAGAAAACATAGAAACTGAGGAGGATGGGGATGGAGAGGATGAGCAAGGTGGAGTCAGTGAGGAAGATATTGTGGAAGAGGGGGAGGAAGAGGAGTTAGAGAAAATGGAAGAGGGAGATAAAGAAGAGAAGGAAAACAAAGATAAACAATTGCAAGAAGACATCACAGAGGATGAAGACGACAAGGATATAGAAGGGACAAGCAGTTGAACACGCCTGCTAGTAGAGAACATGGAGTGAGGTGAAGCAAGAGGAAGCAGATGGGAATGGCAGAGAGGCACTGCAACTGCAGATCAAGATGAAGACAAAGATGAGGCGGAACCTGAACCAAAGCCTGAGGATAAAGACGAGGAGGATTTAGCAGAGGAAGCAGCTGATGAAGACGAGAACAAAAGATGAAAAAATGTCTCTGAGGCAGAGGAGGAAGATGAGGCTGTAGCCACAGATGAGCCAGTTGAAGAAGAAGAAGAAGAAGAGTCCTCAGAAGAAGTTTCCCCTGAACCTGTTTTCACGTCAGAGGATGAAGAGTTTGCTCTGTCCATGGATTCTGAAGCTGAGGCACTTGATGATCTGAAAGAGAGTGATGAAGACCTAACTCTGTCTGATGAAGAAGATACAACTGGTGATGAAGAATTTTTCGACTCTTCAGATGTCAGTGAATCGTTACTTCTTTCAAGTGATGAAGAGGAAGGAAAAGATGAGAGTTCAGATGAGGATGTTCCAACATCGAGCAGTGATGATTTACCTGCAGACACTGACGATGACTTGAGTCTTGATCTTCCTCCTCTTGTGATCGATAGCGAGGATGAAGAAGAGGATGATCTTAAACCTCTTGGTGAGGAAGATCTTCCTCCTTTACCTCCGATCAAAAATGATAATGAAAGAGATGAAGATCTAGAAATTACAGGCGATGATTTGGACCAATCGAGGAAAGATATTGACTCTGCTGCAACCTCTGAGCATTTGCTGGCGATGAAGAAGAGGAAGACATTGAGGATGAAGGTACTGACAAAGAAGCGTCCTTGTAACAGTAAGCGAAAAGAACAAGGATGAACCTGAGGATGAAAGATGGCCTCCCGCGATGAGGAGGAATCCATCATCCTTAACCGTCAACTTCAGATAGTGAGTTTTAGGTGATGAAGATGAGAAGATGACATCTCCATAAAAAGCGATGAGAAGGCTTCAGTAGGGACTTATCAGCAAGTGATGACTATGAATCTGGGATGAAAATGAAGGGAGGAAGAGGAAGACTGGCGAAGAGTTCAAGAATCTCACAGTGATGAGGAGGAACTAAATGAGATGAAGATGATGATAAACATCTTGTTGGCAGGTGGCATCACACATCAAAGCAATTGGAACATCAAAGGAGTTATTTACATGTTGGTGCACAAAAAGCTGTTTTGTGTCTTTGGCTGCAGCTCAGCAGCCCCCCTCCTGGGAGGAGGCACCAAGACCGATGAAGCGGTGGAAGAGGAGCTCACACAGGATGAGGATGAAGACAGGCTGGTGGGGCAGAAACAGGTGAACAAAACCACCAATGGAGTCCACGTTCTTCTTTGCCTGCCAGAATGTTTTGAACTGTTGTCCAGCGTTGCCAGATAGAGTCATGGTTTTCCAGCCCAAAAATGTCCAAAATGTATTTTTTTCCACCTACATAAAGAACAATCAAACAAAATGGGGGAGAACCCCCCACACACACTCAAACACACACATAAATAATCAAATAGTAGCCCATGGGTTCTGGTATAACTCATGATGAGGCAAATCTCCTTGTGAAATGTATAAAAAAGTGGTTTGATTTTTAAAAATCTGTTCTTGTGAATGTAACATTTTACACGTATTAATAAAACATTAAGTGATGAATCAAATCAACAGAGGTTACTGAAAAAATTGGTGCAAAGTAAGAAAAGCAAAAGAGTAAAAAATCACTCCCCAATACATGAAAATTGCATTAATCAAACATATAATCTAACGTTTCTTTATGATTATCACAAAAAGCACAGATGGTTACCCGCCTGCCTCAGCTTTTGTCTTGTCAGTGCAGCTTTATGTCAAACACTAAACAAACAATGAAAAACGTGAAACCTATTAAATAGAAAGTAAGGACGTGAAATATAAATGTATGGAAAAAAATGAATAAAGCATCACATCATCAGCATATGCTGAATACACTAAAGGCACACACTCAACCAATTTTGCATGGAATTGCGCAATCTTGCTTCACTTTGCCCTCTTCAATGTAACAGAAAGTACTCAAAATAAAGAGATTTTGAGTATAAAAATGAATAGAATCGTACCTATAAATGGCATGTATATAACAGATAAGAGGACGCATATTTACTTTATGATTAATAGCTGCATCTCATAACGACAGGGGCCTCCCCTGCCTGTTTGTCCCTGGTTGAAATGTATTTCAATGAGGAACCAACCTCAAATCCATCCAAATTATGTTCACCCATCCAAAGCAAAGTCTGAATCCAAACCGCCTAAGATCATTTTTGTAACCATTTTAATCAATGAAACTTTATCAAGGGGTTTAGTTTCTAAAGCATTCTGAGTTCATTCAAATGCTACTTGGCTCATCAGATTCCAGCCAGCTGGAGGAGGAAGATGAGGAGGAAGAAGTTGGAGAAACCAAGGCAGAATCCAAAGTGCATGAACAGGAGGTTAAGAAAGAAGAAGATGACGAAGACAACGAAGAAGAAAGAGCACCAGTGAATGTTATGAAACCTTTGCCTGAGGCGGATTACGAAGCAGCGGAACCTGAACCTGGAGGTCCGAACCACAGGAAAAGAGTGTTTGTTCTGTCAGATTTAGTGTGTAATTTCAATTTCTTTGTTTCTGATTTCAGAGTGTCCGTGTTTGCACTCCGCAAAGAGCAAAGAACCTCCTAGCGGAAAAAGCAAAGGTTAGTGGGACTTTTTCACTTTACCACACATATTGTTCACTTGTTGTTCGCATGAAAACATCAGAACTGTCATCACGGGGCGGTTAAACACAACAAACCTTCTGTTTGTTCCGACAAACTGTAAACATTATAACAGAATATTAACTAATAGCAATCTTACTTTGCTGTGTTTTTTTTACAAACATAAGTACATAAAATACATTAAAAAAATACCTAAAAACCTGGAAGACATAAAAAAATCCCCAAATTATGAATTTGTGGCCACACATTTGTCTCTCGTAGCCACAAATTGACATTAAATGAGCATTTTGTGCTAACTTATGCTATAACTGACAGTTTTTAAAAATTGATCAGTTTTAATATTTTTTTAATTTTAGGTGCTCCCAGGAGGGTTTCCGCTTTGAGAAGGAGAAAAGGTAAATCTAAGTTTAATGTAAAAGGGCCAGATAAAAGCTGTCTATACTAGCAAAAGAAAAAGCCAAAGTAGTATTTCTTAAAATGAAAATGTACTCAACCTTGTCCAGTGAGATAAATCCAGATGCATAAATTGTCTTTTAACTTCTTGAGTTTTTGCTTTAAGGTCTGGAGTCTGTGAGCGCTGTTGAAAAACTCCAAAAACAAGGTGAGCCTGACAACACTGTTTTTTCATGAACAGTTCATCACTTTTCATATTTTTATTGATGATTATCTTCTCACATTATGTATAGGTCTTCCCAGAATTGCTGGTCTGGACTCGAAACCTAAGCGGGTCAGACTTGCACCTCTTCTCAAAGGTGAGGGACAAAATTTCCAATCATTAAACAGAGGATTTAGGAAGTGACTGATACTATGACAAACTCTAACTTTCCTTTTTTTTCCTTATAGCCAAATTAAAACAGAAGAGCAAGGCTGCAAAGAAAGGTAATAGATTAAGATTTTTGTTTTAGCATTTCGATGTATAATTCAAATCCATTTTAATAATCTGATTATATTTATATTCAGAAAAAGAGACCAAAAAGCAGGAACACCTCACTGAATCTGCACCAGAAGGTATGAAATTGTGTCTTTTTAAATGTGATTGTAAACCAAAGGTTTTTATCCTCATCACTGTTGCCTAGGTAACAGTTGTAGTCATAAAAAAAAATTAAAAGATCACATTTTCTTTTAAGCAAATCCAAAAAACCTGCAACACTTCGTCCTTTTAATAAGAAAAAAAATAGAAAAGAAAAAAATCTCACATTTAGTTGAATTCCACACCTTTAAAATATAATATTTTTTGCTGAAGAAAATATATATTTTCAAATATTCTAACAAATTAAACAGTATTTCAGTTGCTCCTGCTTAATTTTTAATGTTTGTTTATTATATTCTTAACATATTTTCTTTAATCCACATAACCTACATGGAGGTGAAAAAGTTCCTTGTTTTTTTCCTCCAGTTGGTCCGTGCAGACCTGCACCAGTTTACTGCCCCTCCCCTGCAGGCTGGTATGGTAAGCAACCAAGATTTTAATCAAATGTTTTGCGGCAATGTACATGTGGGCACATAAACATTTGCGTTATTCTGAAGGGTCTTTTCTTTTTCAGTTCATCACATAGTGACAGATAATCCATACCCTCCTCCGACGGTGTCAGGTAATCACCGGTGCCACACGTCTTCAAATTATTCCGTTTTATAGATTTTTTTCACTTTTGTTATAATTGTTTTCATATTTTTAGCTCCATCTGCTCCGGTTGTGACGGTCCATCCTGGAGGTCCACCACACCCAACGGTTTATCACCAACAATCTCCTCCGCCCCTGATGCAGCCTCTGTATGCTCCATATCAACCATACCCACCTCTGTATCAGCCGGTGGCACCGCCTCCACAAGAGGTGGTGGATCCGGTTCAGCCAATCCAGCCCGAGGAGCCGGAGGCTCCAGAACACAAGGAAGCAGTCCAACCGGAGGTCCAGACTACAGCTCCTGCTCCACCTGATGTTCCAGCTGCACCTCCAGCTCCACCTCAAGGTGCATTGATTTTTTCTTTATCCTCTTGATTCTGTGAGTTTGTCACAGATTTAATAATATATTTAATACCAGAAAATGATGAATTGAAAACAACAACATAAACTTTCTCCTTTAAGAACCAGAGACTGTTGTGGAAGAAGATAAATCAGCCCCTACCAAGAAAGGTAAAGACTATTAACTGAGTTTATTTGCATAAACCAGTATTTTTCTGTGAAATACACTCATTAGCAGTAATTCCCTTATTGTCACTTTCAGCTACAAAGAAAAAAGTCAAGGCCGCTGATTCAGTGAAAGGTACTGAATGCTTTGCCTAACAGGCTAAATGCTTAATTAAGCAGATAACTGCTTCCTGTAACTAACAGCAGCAGCATTAAAACACTGATACATGGTGACACAAAGAGCTATGGGTGCATTCACTGAAAAAAATGAAGTCTGCACGAATGTACAAACAAAATTATCTGTTTCAGCTGGATCTTTTGGTGTTTCAAGTTCAGGGAAAAAAGACCATGCAGATGAATTTTAGTTGTAAACATTGAATTCTTAGAGGCTCGTGCCCCTCATCTATCAATGAATGGGTTAATAATATTAGATTAAGTCTTGCTAAGAGGTAAAGTTTTCACCTTTGCACATCTGCCCTTTCATTTTCTTGCAGAGCTGACTGCTAAAAAGGGAAAACCAAAAAGTAAAGCAGTGACTAAAAAAGGTAAGCAATATTTTACCTGATCCAAACTTCCTGACGAAAGCCTCTCCTGGAGGTGGAAGTCCAGGAAAACTAAATAAAATTGACATATCCACATATCTTTACAACTACAGGGAATCATAAAAGATGTTAAAGAAAAACAAGAAAACTGCAAAAGCGTTAGAAGATACATCTGTAGAATGAAGACAAAATATTATTTTATAGGAAATTCATGGGGAATAAGACCACATTTTTAATGAATTAATAAAGCAGGAATCTTACGTAATTTGGTAATTTCGCGCTGCAAAATAATGGTTTTATGAACATATTCATGTGCTTTTTGTCATTGTTGGGCTAATTTATATACATGACTGAACAAAATCATTGTATTTAGCTGAAATCCTAATTAAGATGCTGCTTAATGGGCACATTTTCAGTGTAAAATGAAGTTGAACTTCCTATTTACTCATCTTCTTGTTTTTACATATCCTGACAATTATTTTTGTTTTCTTGGTTCCACTGATGGGAATAAAAGGTCTGTACGCTTATCAGATGTCAGGAAAGAAGGAAAACAAACACTGGCTTAACCCTTGTGCTATCCTAGGCACTTTAACATTGGGAGTTGGGTCATCTAGACCCACTACACAGTGCTCTGAACCTTTTTTCTTCAATGATTTCTGATCTTCATTGGTGTCCATGGATTACATGAAATCTTTCCACCTTTATCCACCTTTGTTATGGTAGGGAGAACACGTCAATGGAAGTGTGGGGTCATCTAAGATAACACAAGGGTTAAAGTTATGACGTGTAAAGAAGCACTAAAAACAAATGTATGCTGATCTCCTAATGCGTTTTTACTTTTGAATCATTGCTTGTGTTTTTCTTGTTTTTTGTATGGCAAAGAATGCTTAAAGCTGACTTTCTTTGTCATTATGGTTTGGGGGATTAATAGGATTGGACCTTGGAAGGTCTGCATAATCGTCTCCTAAAGTAATTATCTAAGTTGACCCACGGGTGGGACTATTTCAAAGACAACAGAATGACAGTTAAAACAAAACTGTAGGACATATTCTTTGTTTTTCTTTTTATTATTTTTTTCTAATTTGCTGCCTTTTCAAAGAACAGTATGAATTTTCTGGAGTAGACAGTAATGAAGGCTTTTCAGCATCTCATGAAATGACTAACCTCGCCTCTTTTGACATAAAAAAAGGACCTTTTGGTTTGGCATGAATTGGAAGCTACTCAAGCTGTTAATCACAGGTCTATTCTCGTTATGTCAGGGCCTGCAGCTGCAACACAGAAACGGAAATCAACATCTGAAAAGACAGGTAACACCCGCTGACAAGGATCAATTAGCATGGATCAAGTGATCAATCACATCAAGGACAAGAGAGCTGATTGGAAACTAATTGTGCTTCTCCCTCACTGATGGAGCAGCAGCAGCTGTCAAGCGCAAAGTCAAAGCATCTGCAGAGAAGAAAGGTATAATTCTGGCTTTATGATCCTTGTTGCTAGCTTCTCTCACTCAGCTTCAACTCATTTTATGCTGGTGTCAAATGTTAGATCTCTATTATTAAATGAGACATTTACTATTCTGAGCAGATCCTGATCCAAAACTACGTCCCCTGCGGTTCAGATACAAAAGACTTCAAGATGAAAGGAGGGCGAATGTGACATCTAGCATCAGAAAAGACTCACCTGTCAGGTCATCTAAATCAGGTAACCGATCATCTAATAATGCAATTCAGTTTTAGCATCCAGGAAACTGTAGTTTCTGTTTGGTGATGTGTTTTTTGATTACAGGGAAGCCAAGGCTAAGATTGCAGCCACAAAAGAAAAGTGAGTTATTTTTCTTTAGCTTACTTATTTTTTCATTGTGTGCATTGTAGAGTTTTCCAGTGAGAAGCGTTTGAGATCTTGCTTTGTGTTTTGGGGAAAGGACACATTTTCCTTTAAGGAAGTGGTGGACGTGTAGGTTTTGGAATCATCTAAAGCGATGATTAACTTTTCTTATAGTTCTGTTTTACTTTTTTGTGTGCAATTTCATATGTTATCTTTTTAATAATTTTTATTGTTTTAAAGCGCATTGTGCTCGGAATCCTGATTGGCGGTTGACCTTGTCAATCCATCTCCTCTGTGTCCGTTCAGTCCACCAAGTTTGCATAAATCTTCAATTGCGTTCAGATCTTTGTTTTCATTTAATAACACTTTTTCTACAAAGGTTTGAACTTTGCGGGTTTAAATGTCTTTAAGCTCATTTGAGAATTATTGATTCAAATATCTAATGAGGCCTGAAATGAGGCCTTTTGATTGGTGTGGCCTAAGAAACAAAAAGGAGCTGAATAAACTCTGGTCTTTGTCCAATGCTTTTCCCGTCCTGCTGACCTTTCTGGTGTAAGCCAACAAACCTGGTAGTAAAAAGGTTTCGCTTCAAACCATATCCAGATCTGAGCTGACCTTAACTGATCAGCCTGGGTTTAAATTTCTTTGCTTTTTTATCGTGGTAGTGAATTGCTAGTTTTGATTAACTAGCAGCACCTGTAGTCCTCTGCTTCACAACAGAAGTGTAAAAGAACTTTTGGGATTTTTGAAAGCAGCACAGTCATTAAAAAGCAAACAATTAAAGCCAAAGATTTAATTTCTGAGTTTAGAATAGTTAATATCAAACACACAGATGTGATTCATGTTGTGTTATGTTTAACAGATTACCATCAAGAAATCCTCAAATGAAGTCTAAACAAACAAGCTGCTTTATGCGTATTCATTATTTAAGCAGACAGTTTCAATGCTGCATAACATCGAAGAAAAAGAATCCTACAGAACCACTAAATGAACTCTGTGATTATCCAGGACTAACAACCTGCAATAAACATGTCTTCTCTTTCACAGCTGCAAAGGCTGAAAGGAAGCCTGTCAAACAAGCTGCAGGTAGGGACTTAGAAAAGTGAAGCACACACGTTCACATGACAGGGATGAATTTTACTTTTCTCCTTTTTTGAAATCGTAGACAAAGAGAAGCATCCACCGCAAATAAGTAAGTCTGATGCATGCTGGATCTTCATGCTCCGTTTATTGCCAAATAAAAAATTCATATTTTTGTGCTCTTGAGCTGTGCAGTCACCCCATCACTGACAAACGAGGCTTTATTAAGCGCTGCCTTTCATGACTATGACGCTGTATATATGCTTGTTAATAGTGAATGGAAAAAGAACTTCTTCCTGTAAGTCCTGAGGTTTCCAGAATCATTTTCACCACATTTGCACCGTTTAACTCCGCATGAATGAAGAGACATTATTTAATGTCAAATTTGATTTTTTCCCCAATACTTTATTGAGTTAGAGGAGCTAAAACGTTGTTCTTTTGAGATTTCTAATGCAATAATAACACTTATCTGAACATTTTTTCTCATTATTCTGTGGATCATGTCACCTTTATGACTGCAACAACACTTTTTCTAAAGGCCACGTCACACAGCCACCAATTACATTCTAAGCATTTTTCACGTACGAAATTTCTGTCTTTTGTGATACGTGCGTAATATGCGTTATTTGTTTTTGGTCGGTTGAGAATAAATCAGTTAACATGTATTTTACGTAGTTTATACGCAATTATTATGTCAATCTCAAGCAATTAGAAAATTGCTTGAGATTGCATCTGCAATTCACAACTTAGAGGCTCATTTGTAACGATCTCCTGCCACTATGCAGAAACTATGTGCCAGGGGGGGGGGCTTAAAATGGTCTAACCATAATTAAAAGACCACTGGGAAAGCTTTGAAAATAGGATTACTCAAAATAAGTTGTTTCTACTACGAGGTGTGATTAAAGAAAGTATTTTAAAAATATCAAAATATGAAGGGACAGATAAATCTTTAAGGGTGTTTAATTATTAAGTTTGAAATTTAAATAAATCTAAAAATGATTCTTGAATAAATTAATTTAAAGATAATTCTCTCTCTTGGCATGGAATCTCTTTTGGATATACGTTTTGAAGGTTGTTCCTTATATTTCTTTGGATTTGTGTGTTTTAATTTTTTGTACTTCTTTCTGAATGACATTTTATAATATTATTAAACTGCATGTGTTCTCTGTAGAAGACGTCAAGGCTGAAGACGTTGTTACAGAAAAGAAGAAATCAGGTAAACGTTCCTGAAACATGACAGAGTACTTTGGGGAAAAATCATAACGACTGTGTTGTGTCTTTCAGGCCAGAAATTCTTTCAGTGCATCTACGTTCCGGGTAAAAGTGTCCAGTATCCTCTCCGACCCTTCACGCCTGCCATGTCGCCCGCCATGCTTTCCCCTGCCATCAAGTCCATGCTGCAGCAGCAGAGAGCAGCTCGGGCAGCGGGGCAGTAGGGGGGAACCTGAATCCTCATGGCAGAACAGTCTGAAGGGAAAAGAGTGAACAGCTTCTGGTCTTTATTTATTGATGTAATTAATTATCGGTTGAGCTCTGGGGGGTTCGGTTACTCCTGGTTTTTGTCTTACATGTTTACCAATTTGTGAACACTCCTTTTATTCTAAAGGTATTTTTAATGTATATATTGTGATTTATGTAGGGTTAGAAGTTCTCATTTATCCAGATGAGCAACGAGACGCTGTGGTTCACACATCAGTCTGCCTGTTGTTTAAACTGACGCCCGCTATTACTCACCGTGACCGGCTTGTCAGTTAAAGCTGTAAACTCTCCATCATCTTTTAGAGGAAGTTCAATGAAATGATGCTACAAGAGTAGAGGCATAACAACATTGCAAACGTGCATTTCATTACACACCTAAAGGGTGGATTTATTCTATAAAAATGGGACTGAGAGTTTCAGGGATAATCAAACTGGTTTTTGAATGTACTCAGATTACTTTTGTTTATTGGGTTTACAAACCCTAGAAGAACCGCACAAGACAACTCTGATGCGACCAACTCCGTTTTGGGATGTTTGTGGCAGTGGGCACCTGTCGCTTCTGCTCATCACCAGCTTATTAATCAAATGCTCACATTTTCATTGACATCCTGATTTAGTAATACAATTGCCTCACTGGTGCTAGATGACTTGTACAGCATGTGTGGGCCTGTTGGCTTTTATCCTTCTCTATGTTTCCATTTGGATGAGCCACGATAATTGTGTTCTCTTTGACCTTACTTTTGAATTGCTTGGCCAGATGCATGAAGTTCTGTTGATTTATGAGGATTGCCATTTCAAGATTTACTGAACTTTACACAGTGGAAACACCAATTTGTGTAATGTTGCTATTATCTGATCTTTGAACAGTCATTTGTAAACTTGAACCACAGAAATGAGGAGCGGCTGTTCTTTCGAAGGTTTGAGAACAATTTTAAGCGGAAAAATCTTTAAAATCATCAGAAATGTTAACACCATGAGAATGCATGACTGCTGCTAGATGAAGGAGCTGAAATGTATCATCATGTCTGAGGGATAACTGCTTTTTTTTCTTATTTTGGATTCATTTTGTTGGCTTGTATAGATGTAAATTCTTAAAAAAGACAATATTGTTACAGATATTTGTCAGATTATTTCATGATTAGGATGCTTGATCTCTGAATCATTTATTCTGAGGCTTTTTTTAATTTCAGTAAGTCCAAATGGTGTCAGAGTACATTACAGGTGTGTTAGAACAAGTTACATGGAAACCCTCAGAGTGAAGGACCATGTTTGGGGTAAGACAGCCGATATCAGGGTCACAGGTTCAACATCCTGTGCATTTAGAGTTTCTCCCTTGTTAGCGGCTCTAAGACTGACCAACGCTGAAATGGAAGGAAAGCTCAAGTCTTTAAGGCCATGTCAAACAGCCACTTCGTACATTTTCCACGTGTGAAGTCTTTCGTGATACATGCGTAATAAAGGTAATTCATAACAGTTTTTTGTGCTCGTCATTCACTGATCTTAACGTTAATCCGGTTTGAGCTGTTCAAGATTTTAGAGAATTACACAGTTTGACGTAGTTAAAAGCAATTATTATGTAAACCTTGCACAATTGTGCTTGATTTTTGCAAGATGTTCTATAGTTTCTATAGTTCTATATCACTGCACTGGCTGCTTTAAAACAGACTTTTGCTTCATCATCTGGACAAGAACAAGCGGGACTGAACTGATGCTTTATTTGTGCCGATAAGCATATATATCGCTTTCTTTGCCTCTACAGTTGCGGTTGGTGCCACACCACGAACAAAATAGTCCAATTTATGTCAAAAAAGCTATCTAAACCAAAAAAATAACAAGAATAAAGAACTAAAAACTGATTGTATATTTATTTATTTATGAGTGAACATGGTATAAGCAGGATAATGGCTGCACTTCGATTCAGGCTTCATTGGCGTGCATTATTTCTGATTCTGCACATGTCGTCTGCCATTATTCCTTACTTAATTGACGCACGAATCACTAATGAGTTGCTTATAAGCTGCGCAATAATCACACAAGGTTTTTTTTTTCTGCGTTGATTTACGTGTTCTTTGCATATTTTTTGGTACTTCTTCCATAGCTCAAACGTGGTTCATTCGCTATAAATCTGTGAAAATTTCACGTAAAGACAACTACTTCTCACTTTTTCA
Source organism: Oryzias sinensis (assembly GCA_037389245.1). Taxonomy (NCBI): domain Eukaryota; kingdom Metazoa; phylum Chordata; class Actinopteri; order Beloniformes; family Adrianichthyidae; genus Oryzias; species Oryzias sinensis. The sequence continues at coordinate 3,813,780 of CM074509.1, forward strand.
AGGTTTATGTGCGTATGACCAATTTTCATCCGTGCAACATGCGCAAAATGTACGCAGTGTGACATGGCCTTTACTTTGGGGAGCTTCTGCTACAAAAGCCAGTGGATATTAAAGTTTGTGAATGTAAAGAAAAGTGTTATTGAAATAAGTTGAATATGTACTTTACTCATGTTAATTCAGAGCATGAAAACAATTTTTTTAAGCTTTTAATAGCCTTAGTATGTTTTAAATACCTGGTTGATGAGCATAAGGAAAAAGAATCGCTTTATAGGTTTTATAAGGAAGTCATACATTAAAAAAAAACTTTCTCTTATTGAATCATTTTTCTGTCAGTCAGAAATTTGTCAGTTCTTTTTAATCAATGTAATCAAGACTTTAAAGACGATTTTGTTTTAGCGGAAAATGCATTTAACAGAGACGATGTGAAATTGTTCAATTTTATGAGGAAATATTTTAATTTGTAAATAACTTTTTTGTTTTGTGCATGAAAATGTGATTGAAACTTTAGTTGGTTTTCAGCGGCTGACTTTAACTTTGATTCCACAGTCAGATTTAGAATGTCACTGGAAACTGTTGGTTAGATTCTGTCGAGGTCAGGGTCGGTCGCCTGTCACATGTTACAGTAAAATTAGTTATACATCACAGATTTGTGTGATAAATCACTTGATAAGTCGGTCTTTGGGACTGAATTTTATTCTGAAACAGAAATGACGTGAAAAAGTGACAAATCAGACTGATAAAAGTATCACTTTATGAAAGATAAGATGGTAAAATATGTAAAGTCTGTTCTCATGAAGGCTTTGTGTTGAATAAATATGTGCGGAAAAACTTGTGTGGGTCTCACTGTGTTCATTAGATGATCTGTTTGTTTACACATACCTGATGCTTAGATTTTAATATAACACAATTATGGTAATTTCCTTAATCATAATGGATAAGACACGATTAAAAAAAACTTGTGATTAAATGCAGAATTTAGTCAAAGATTCCAATTTTTAGTATTTTAATCTGAGACTATATATTTTTCTATTCATCTTTTTTTATTAGTGACAAGACTTGAGTCTTTTACCAGCTACAAAAAAGTATTAAGGCCACCATACAATTAAAAACAAAAGATATAATTACATCTGAGCCGGGAGTGTTCGTGTCCCTGAGGGGTGGGTTTTGGTCCTTGCTCCTGAGCGCTGGGCCCCGCCAAATTTCCAACTGTGGCCGAGCCTGGTCGGGCCATATTTACAATACCCCTTGTGGGCCCTCTTTTTTCCCCGGGGGTTCCCCCCTCTTGGGCGGGGGCGGCGGGCCCCTGCCTCGCTCCTCCCTGGACCAACCGTGGGCCGGGCGGATGGCTGCCTGGAGTGCGGAGCGGGTCTCCCTTGGGGGGTCCTGGCTCGTACCTGGGGTTGGGGCGGGGGGAATGCCCGGAACTCCTGGGTGGTGGTGGGGTGCTCGTCTGGGGCTGTGGGCGTCCTTCTCCGGTGGGGCCCTGCGTTGGGTTCTCCCGGCGCGGCGGGGGGGCTGCTCTCCTGGTTGGGCTGGGGCGGCGCTCTCTCTCCCTCCGTGCCTCCCTGCTCTCTGGGCTCTGGGGGCCTTGCGGCGGTCCTGCTGGCCCTGGCCTGGGTTGCGGGCTTGGTCGCAGGGCGGCGGTTGTTCCCTGCCGGTTCCCGGTTCCGGCTGCCGCTGCTGCTGCGGTGGGGGTCTTGGGGTGGGGATGGCTGGGCACTCTCCCTCCTTCTTTCCACGTTCCACCATCCATTTTAGACATAAACACTCACCTGAGCACAGGTGTTAGCTCACCTTTGCACTAACAGTTTGCATGACTGAATGACTGAAATATTTCACACTAGTTGGTTTTAAGGCATAAGTATGCGTGTGAACACTATCTGTTTTGTATACATGTCGACAGGTGGACATTTTTTGCAGCTAGCAGGTGTGTTTGACACTTGGGTGTGTGTGTGGACAGGCTCCGCCCTTACTGTACTACATTTGAACCTTACCATAATGATTAACAACCAGTAAACTTGTTGCTTTATGCTGCTTCATGGTCTTATCCCCCTTCCCCTCCTATTATCACCCCCTACCCCCCCTCTCTCTATCGTCCCTCTCTCTTCTTCCCCTCTTTCCTTTTCCGTCCGGTCCAACACCAAAGATTTTCAGACATGATTGAAATTAATAAAGTTTGGCCTCAATTACAAAAGGGGTTTATTCAGACATACCTTTGGTTTGTCTGAAGATTAATAACCCCTATTGTTAAAGTAAAATCTGTCCAACACAAGAGGCCCTCAGCTCTCATCTGTCTGCCCAGCTATTGGACAGGACAAGTCGAGAAAAAAAAATAAATAAATAAAAGATATATAGAGAATAAAGATAATGCTAGAACATAAAGTCGTAAAATTATGAGGAAAAATCGAATCTAAAAAAACAACAGACACAAAGATGCAAATACCAATGTTGGAAATGGTTGTGTCCATATTTATTTGTTATCATTTTACATCTCAGCAAATTGTCTTAGAGAACATTTATACATTGTTCATCTGCTAACTGAACAGGTTTCTTCATATAGAATACTGCCTTACCATATTAACTTCACAATTCAGCTTCAGTTTGGTTTTCTACAGCTCCTATATCTACTATATAATCAAAGAACAGTGATATGAAAATGAAATTATCACATTTATTTGTCAGAAATTCTTTAGTGGTTAAAGAAAAAGGTCATTCAGTGTCTTTAGAGAAGAAATACTAGATTTTTAGGGAACAACACATTACATTTCCGTGGAATAAGTGGCTTTGGCTGAGATAACAATAGCATTAAGGTCAGTGAGAAATCAACTTTCTAGGTCAAACATCACCTTGTTACAAAGAAAATTCTTGTGTTTCATTCAAAACTAAAGAAACATTCAAGTCTGGAAAAGTCCATGGAAACAAATTCATGGCTAAAAAAAAAAAAAATCACATTATTTTTCAGAGATCTTCTTTGTGTAAATTAATTGACCAATGTTGTTAGTAAATAACACACTTGATATACATTTTTCCAAATGTTTGAATGAGATTATATGGATATCCAGTTTCTACAGTGGGAATGTTTTGTGACGTCCTCCTGTCTATCACACAGGGAGAATTATTTAGCTCTAAACTGGAAAAAAGTCAGTAACTGAATGTTAAAAAATGTAGCAGAAATGATGAAAACTGCAATTTCACAATCAATTCTGAAGCAAATCACACCTTAAACCTTGGAGGAAATAGAAGATGTGATGCAAATGTTGATTCTGGATGGACATCGATCCCTGATCAGTGTTATTTGTTGTTGTTTCTTTATGTGTAGTTGTAAACTATCATGTACCTCTTGTACATCATTTTGTGTACACACTGTGACAAGAAACATAATGTTTGTATTTTTCTGTTTTGTGACAGTGTAAAGCCTCAATCACATGCACCCGTGTGGGAGGTTGACCCAGGTTTGGATTATACAGGCCTGTAGAGGGATGTACAGGAGCGACAGGTGTGTCTTGCAGTTCCATTGAGTCTTGTGCGCCACCCTTAACGGACATCCTGAAAATGGACTGTACCACTGTCGTGCATGCGGTAGGTTTATCATGAAGTATTTGTTAGGATAATGTAAGTTCCACACACTTATGACACAAATCCTGCGCGCACACTGATACACAAGTGCCCGTAGGATGTTTACAAAAACTACACACTGATTGTCTAGTTTCCTCATTTCTAACAGGCTGCAGCAAGGAGCGCTGCTTATCACGTGAACAGCACTGTCAGGCTTGGAGGTGGTTGCTAAAAAAATGAAAAATCCACAGGACACACCTCTGTCTCACCTGCTCCACGCATTCTTTATCTTTCCACATTTGATAAGTGTTCACTACCACTGGTTTTCCCATTTCTTCCCCTCGGTCAGCCTGTATAGCCCCGTGAGTGCAGTTGTGACCAAGGCTCATTAAATTATTAGTAAGATCATCTTGTATTATACCAAACTGTCTTTGTCAAAGGAAGAATTACAGACATTGATTTTGTAGTTTATAAGAAGAACGCATCATCACCTCCATGAAAGCAGTGTCAGCTGATTAGCCCTTTAACGCCAGAGCTTTTGCTAAATTGACATTCTTTTGACTAGCCCAAGTCTTCAACCGTTTAAGCAATTACCATAATTCAAGTGGATACTGAAGCGGAGAAAAGCAGCTTTATATGCAACAGCTTAAAGTAGTGAAGTACTTCAGCACTTAATGTAAATCAGCTGATTCTGTTGCGCTGATGTGCAACACCTCAGCGCATTTTTTCCACGCTACAAAATCAGCTGATTGATGTTGGTCATGTAAACCATCAAAGAGTGACGGTACGTCAAAAAGCGTGGGCTATTTAGGTGTTTCCGACGACATCTCCGGTGTTAAAGGGGTTAAATGCTAACATTACACAACGTGTGTTTATCTACAGTAAAGACATAAACCTCTGACACCGTCCAATTTCAGAAACATTTTGGCTTTTCAAAAAGGAAACTGGATCGTTAACTTTATCCATACCACTGGATTTTCTGCTGCTGGTTTCTGAATTCATTCACCAAATCATTGATCCATATAAGAAAAACAAAACAAGATTATAGAAAACATTCAAAATGCTAAACATTATAAATAAAACCTGATGCTTAACTGATAAATCGGTTTACACTTCACAGAACTAATACACATCCGGCACCTGCATTATGAACAGATAAATAGCAGTTTTGATTAAAAGAAAAACGTGCGTGTTTGGTGAAGCATCACCAGATAAGTTCTTTGTATAATAAAATTTAAGATTAAGTGATTTCATTGGTTTAAACACCAACAGACTGAGATTAGGTCTTTTAAAAGAAATGAAAACTCAAGCAGAAGAAGGAAGGATGCCATGTAAACATTGGATCCTAAGAACTGGAAGCATCTACGGGGGCCATGTGAGAATTAGATATTCATTTCTGACTTTTCAAGAGCTACCATCTCTTTTCGATTACTGTGTGTGTATTACTACTACAGAAAAACACATTGAAGATTGGCGTGAACACAGGCACGAACACCTGACAGCGTACTCTTTGAAGACATTCTGTGTTCAATTGTTTCGTGTTAGTGAATAAAAATTAAGTTAAAGAAAAATCAGGAGGTTCATTGAAGAAAATGTAGAGCTTCTGCGTTAAATGCTAGTTGTAGGAGGATCAAACACTTGTCTGTAGTAACACTGACTATTATTTTAAATGCCACATCAACAAGGGTATCCACTGGTCTTTGGTAATCACCTCACCTGTCCCTCGTTTAGCCTCTCCAATCAACTTTTCATCTACTTTCAAAGCCTTACCAATGTTTTTTCAATTAGCATTATGCCATTTTTAACCAAAATGTAAAAAAAAGAAAACGGTGTTGTTTTCTAGGAGACAAAGCTTGGAGACAGGAGGTCAGTAAATTTCAGAGCTGTGGGCGGGATCGTATTTTCTATGTAACAAATACGATCTTTTTCAAACCGCATTTTTCTCGTCAGCTCCTGATTAAATATTTAAACAAAGACGCTTATTCTTTTAATTTATTCTTCTCCAGCATTAGAAAAATGCCACAAGAACATGTAAAAAAAAAACAACAAGATCATCAGAGTGGGTCTTTAACTTAAATCAGTAAGAAAAGAAGTCCTTACATTTTCTCTGTTTTCCAGTATTGTAATATTTTCCCTGCTTAGGCTTTTTTGTTTTGTTTTAATTCATCCAATTTTGTCAAATTTCACTCTTAGTTTTAGGTTTTCTGGTGTTGATTTTTTTTTTTTTTCCCATAATTATGTTTCATTTCAACCTGTCTGGATGTGGGTCGTGGCTTTGAGCGAACGCATCTAACCAATGAATAATTAACTAATCAAAAACATGTGACCCAAAAGCAAATATTTCCTTATTAGATAAATATCCACTTTTTTATAATTAAGTTTGATTTTGTTACATATTTCACCAGAAAATGTATTTCAAAATAACCTTTAGTTGGGAGGTAATTGATTGCAATGGGAGTTGAGACACAGTGTCATTGTCGCCTCTGCAGGGTGAACTGAAGGGACAACCAGAGCGGTGGCGGCTCTAAGCAGTGCTGACACGCTGTGCATGCTGGTGCGATAGTTCAACATTCAAGCTGTCTGCTCCGGTTGCAGCTGGCCACTTTATGCATCCTGCCTCCCAGCTTTGCTGTGATCTGCTTGGCTGCCTGCTTGCCTGCCCAGCTCAGTGCTGTTGCACTCATCAAAGTCAGTTTTCCTTCTAAACCTTTGGTTCTCACGTCTCTGCACCTTTTATGTCTGCAGCGAATGGCCGGAAAAATCAAAACAGCTTTTTCCTTCGAAAAAAAGCTAGTGAAGCATAAAAAAAACAGCTAGTTTGTCACTTTAAATAACCGATTTTGTCTCCAACTGGATAAAAAAAATAATAAATACAATCTTGCTCCTGAAAACACTTGTTTGGAGGCCTTTCTTTACGCTTGGGGCTGCCTGTCATTCAGAGTACTTCCTATTTACATATTACTGAGTCATCCACCATCAACTTGCAGTACATCCAAAATAAGCAAAAACTATAACATTGATGGAAAAGCAGAATACAGGAATATTTCATTTTAACATCTAAAACCAACAGTTTTAAACATGGCTGCACAAATGGTGGGGGTTTCGCATTTTTTTTTCCTTTTGCCCTATTAATTAAGAGATAAACCCAAAGTTTCCATTGTGGTTCAGTTAAGTTCCTCATCTATAAAAACATAAAGTTCCTTGACAATCCTATTAGTAAAGATATACATTTAGTTCATTGATACATTTCTGTCTGAACCATCAATTAGTTAAAACTCTTCCACATATATATGGACCATCTGTGAATAAAGTATTTTACCTTCGCTATACACAATATATCCTGACTGGCACCTCAAGGAAAAGTTATTCACAAACTGTCACAGGATGAATTAAACTGTTAAAAGTCACTTTACTACTTTATATTAGTATTGCTAACAAATAAAAATAAATGTGTTAGACAGTGGAAACTTGCATATTGAAATGTGGGGTTTGAAAATAGTATTTAAGGTGGTCTGGAGGAGTTTTTCTTGAAAAGAGATCTGTTTTTTTTTGTGTGTGACTATTATTAAGCAAACATTGGATTTATCCTCATACACTTTTGTATTAGGGAAGAATTGGATTTTGCAGAACAAGATTACCAAGTTTGAATGTTCACAGAGCAGACATAATAATGCATGGCAGTGACAAAATGACTTCTGCTGGAAGAGTCTGGGGGGAAATAATCATCTGATAGGAGAACTGTCTTCATCATGAGGCTTCAAACAGGACAGAATAGGATGTTTGATCCATCTGCCTCTTTGTAAACCCTCATACAGACCCTATAGGTTGTGTTACTTATTCGTTTTGTTACTGCCCTGCTTTGGTGCAAGCATGGATTTGATGTTTTAATATGTTCAATATGTTTTGACTCACTAACATTTGGAGTGAACTCGTCACTCGCACAGTTCTAAAGATTGAGAGGAATAGTGAACATGTCACAATCACTGACAGCATATAACGACTGGACTGAATCACCCCTCCCCTCTGGCGTTCCAAACAGGAAGTAAATCTCATAGACTTCTATAGAGAAATAACCTGTTATTACTCCTATTTGTCAGAATAAACATTTGTCAGAATACCCGTTTTTGCTCTGATAGCTTTTTTTCTTTTAACATCAATCCAATTTTTTAAATGATTTTTTTATTTGTAGTGAAAGTTATTCAAGTTAGGATCAGACCAATCAGATGCCTGCTGGCACCTATGTCTAACATTCAAAATGTTTTACAGGCTGTGGCAGATTCCCTCCCTACTCCCTAACTACTAAAAAACAAAACAGTGCGGGACTATCTAGTACCCTGGATTTTTAAAGCATTTTTGACACCATTCTCAAATCTAATCAATGTGAGCTTTTTACGACGACTATTTATGAATCCACTGTGTTCTGATGATGAAAACAACGATGTTTTATTTAAAAAATACATTAAAACACACTTTTTCTGAAAAAATAAAATGGTTCAAACCCATCGCACTGTGGTCTACATTTGCTAATCTTCGTTTCTGCCATTTTGTTTTCTCCTAATCTCTGATGAAAAGTATTTGACATTTATATATTTGATGATTATTTTTACCTTCAAACCCTAAACTTTTTAGATCTCTGGCAAATTTTGAAAATGTCACATTTTTGTTTAGCTATAAATAAAGTCTGACGTTTTTTTGTTTGTTTGTTTGTTTGTTTAACAACAAAATCTCTTATACATTATTTTGTTTACATCCTGTCACATTTCCAACCAAAGGAAAACTGGCCACCAACTTTAACCTTTCTGGAGGTTTGATGAATTTCAGGCATGACTGTATGATGAAGTAGCAAAAAACAGGAAGATTTTTTTTTTAATTGTTCTTTTAAAGTGGAAAATTCGTTCAATGATGGGTTTTAATCTAACATATACTTTGGCATTGTTGTTCCATATCATTTCCTGTGTTCTGGGTGCTTTTATTAGTTAGTTTGATTTTACTAAATTTTTATGTTCACTCTGAGACTTTAGACGTAATAATACTTTTTCCTTACCAGTGTAATTACAGTCTAATAAAAAAAAAAATGTTTACTTGTTCTGCAAATGGGTCAGGATTGTTACCTAAACCTACAATACTTGCAACTTAAATCATAACATGAAACCGTGAGGACAAATCTTTTAAACAAGTTTCCTTTTTCAGTCTTTGGATATGATTTGTGTTTGTCAAAATGTGGTGAGATAATTATTTTTAATCTTAGCTCAGAATACAAAAAAAAGCATGTCATACCAAACATTGAAGATGAATATTTAACATGCTGGTGAACTAAAATGTGAAACTGATTTTTTTTTAACTTTCTTACTAAGTTTACTTTTTTAATAATAATTCTAAAAAAAAACTTATTTGTCATCTTTGATTTAAATTTAAAATTGCAAGTGTAAGAAAATACTTGCAAATGGCAAACTACACACATTAAAAATATTTTTAAGTGCTCAAAAATAATTATTGTGTATTAAACTTCAGCTCTAAAATTATTAGCTTAAAGAAAAACAAAAAGAACCAATTTAATACTCGCTTTACCCTTCAGAAATTTCCTTTTTTTACCTGATAGATTCAGAAAATACACATTTTGGTCAAATTAAGCCTGCAGCGTTGCAGCATCTTCAACAGCAGAGGAAAGCTTTCTGTTCTGTGACATGTGGGTCAGAAAAAGAGAGAAAAGGTCTATAGCTCCGCCAAGAAATAACTGGAGCGAGACTGGAAAAGAAAAATAGATAATAAGCATAATCATTTTGTGGGAAAGAATTATCCTTAAGAATGGAAAAACAACTACAAACTAAAATCTGTCAAAGATGTTAAAGAAAGCCAAGAATTTAATTCAGAACCGTCAGTTTTTCTAGAATTGTGTGTGAATAAAGATAAGAAAAGAGAATTATAATAAAAACCTGCTGCTTCGAAGGCGTAGTCCAAATCCTTCTTTGCACTTTCTTCACACACACCATACGACAGACTGTACACCTGAAGGAAACATCTTCAAGTGTGGCACCTTCAAAGTTTGTCGTAGAAACAGCTTTGCTTGATCTTTAGAAGTCCTCCCTGCTCCATGTTGATCATTTCAAGACGTTTAGTTACACTTCCTAAAATTGGCACTTGACATGTAGCTAAATAAATAAATAGACTGTATATAACTCCGTCAGCAGCTCTGTCAGCCTCAGGACGTGCTCCTCTCATCCCTGGCTTTGCCTTGAGTTCAGGGGAATGCCGGAGAAATGTGTTTGCCTGTTGAGTCTGGCAGGTCAGTGTGTGGGTTTGTGTGTGTTGAAAATACTGATTTGTGAACGCTTTAAGCTGAGAATTTCAGTCCAGCGAGAGCAGAGGCTGCATGTTGTCTTCATCACTTTTCACTTTGTCTGGTCTCTTCAGGACGCCTGGTTCCACCACTGACTGAGACCTGCAACAACACAGCAGCAACCAGAGTTCAAAGCTCTGAGGTAAAAAAACATAAGACAAAAGACCTGCTTCCAGAGGATAAATGTCACAAAAAATGTAGAACAAAAGCCCCAGAGCTGCATCTCAGACTGTCCTCACCATGCCCCATGTTGAAGTCCACTAAAAAGCTGCCAAAGAAAGGCCAATTTTGTTTGAGAGGACTGATGTTGAACCGCTAACTGTATTTGAGAACTGGACTAATATTTGTCATAATAACCATTCTTTAATTCTTTTTATGATATTTTTTTAATTGCAATTTATGAACTGACTAATAGGGTACTTGTCAAAACGTTTGACAAATTTCGTGTTGTCCATTTTCAAGGATGTGGAGCTCCAACAAGCTCATTCAAGTGGTTGCCATAGTAATGTTGACTCAGACCAACTAGGACCAATCACTGCTTGCTAACATTGTCTAGCTCCAACATGTCGGCGTCCATATTGAGAAAAAATGGGGACTGAATCGACTTCATTTGACTCGAGATGAAAATAAGTCATTTACTATGGATGACCTCACACTCACTCGGTCCAGTTCTCATTTTAAACAGTCTGTGATTTGAACAAACCAGAAGATTTTACCTTAGCTGCACATTTGGCAAAAAAATTCTGTAGATTTACAGCATTAAGCACAGCGGTAGAGGCATGATGATTTGGGCTCTGATGCACATGTGGTAATAGAACAGCAAAAAAAAAAGACAATCATTTACACTGTACTGTAAAACAGGAGCTGGCATACATCCACAAATATCCAAACAGACAGCGTCAAGCATATTTTTAGTCAACCATTTTGATACATGTACAGATTTGAAGCTTCTGAAAAATGTTCACTCATGTATATTCAGTTTAAATCACTTAGTGACTGATTATTGATCAAAACAGCTGATTCCTTTGCAAAGAAAAGCGTTTACATTAGCAATGTGTTGCATTAGGTATTGCTGGCAACATCTCCATTGTTAGAGGGTTAAACTCCTTTTAAAAACACTTTGTGTCCAATTACTGCTATGACTATATATATATTGTATATATATATATATATATATACAAATCACCGAATTAGGTTTAGTTAAAAAAAATATGGCTAAAAATTATTTTGAAAAGAAAAAAGAAGTTAGATCTCTAAAAGTGAGATTATCCTAAAACTAAAGCTTCTCTAATGTTCACAGTGGGAAAATAAGAAAGCTGACCTCTTCATGGTTTTGGGGGACAAATTCTTCTCCAGGTCTCTCTCCAGGTCTTGCACAGACAGTGTGTAGGATTCCGGACAGTAATCGGTCTCTTCATCGTAAGCATGGTCCAGCAGAGTTCGAGCCCACGTCCCCATATCGTATGGAGGCATCATCCCCCCGAGCTCAGATGGCAAGATCTCGGGGTGGATGAGCTGGTGAAGGCTGTTGAGGTTGTTTCCATGCATGAAAATCTGTAGTGGGGGGGTACAGCAATGCAGTAATGGAATAAATCTTGTACTTTTTAGACGTCTCTTACAAATTTTTTGTTTACAGACATTATCAATAAAGGCCTTACTCTCTTCCTGGTCTTGTCTTTGAGGAATGGCCGGATGACGGTGTAGAGAGCGTGGATGTACCAGGGCTGATTCACAAAGTGGATCCCTCCGAATCTTGCTGGAAAACTGTCCTGTTTGAAACAATCAAAACCAGAGTGAGTATAACGGGGGGATATGTGTCTAAGAAATAATAGTAATTAAGTTTCCTGTGATCAAAAGAAGGTCTGTAAAAGCTTGTTACTTTCAATTTCAATAACGGAAACTCAAATCTTAAAACTGCTTTCAACAACTATAAGACAGCTTATTGAAAATTGTGTTGGAAGGACAGAAATGTTCAGTAAGTATGTTACAAGTTAGTATTACAAGCAGGGGTGATGAACAGAAAAAGTAGAGAAATGAAAGTAGGATTTAAACGGGCTCCCCTCATAACGGCTGTCAAATTACCTTTGTGAGTTCCCTGTCCCTTTTCATTAGATTGGTTTTGGAATTGGGCTCTAATCTCGTAGTCAATAGGAAATTGTCCGGTCTATTTTGAGGGTCACAGCAGCACGAATGTCTGAGGAAAATTATTCAGTGAGCGTTCAGGTTAATGTGTGGCATCTGTGTCTAGTAAAGCCTGACACAATTATAATTACAGGCCTTTGCGTGAGTCATCAATTTAGCTGAGATTACAATGTTGTCGACTGGAACACAAAAGGCATAAGGCCCACACAAGACATGACAGGAAGGTCTACTTATTTGGGTTGTATTTGATTTTTATGCTCTGGATTCTCCTGTTAATATGTTTTTTTAAAGCAGCAACTCAAGGAAAACTACGCTTGAAGCTAATGTTTCAGAAATGTGCATCCAATGTGGCATATACCACTATTCTGCAAATGGATAGCCGGAATACGGCTTCTATCAGTCACCACCTCTAAATGGATCATTTTAAGCTAAATGAAAAGTGAGACATTCACCTCATGATCCACAGCACCGGGATCAAAAGCACTGACAAATGGATATCATCTGGGATTAATAAAAGCGGCCGGATGGTGACAAAAAGAGGCACAGTAGTCCACACAGAAGAGGTCTTATTCTTACAGTTACAGTAACAAGTACCTTGGATTACCATGAAAAACTGGAAAGGGCAACAAGGAAAGTCAAATACCTCCAACGAGTGAGGCAAGATCCAGGCAATACTGCAGGAATACCTGCAAGAATATATCTATCTATCTATCTATCTATCTATCTATCTATCTATCTATCTATCTATCTATGACCATTGTTAATTATCGAGCTATTGACAATTATCGATCGATATATATATCGATATATATATATATCGATATATATATCGATCGATAATTGTCAATAGCTATATATATGTATACATATATATATATATATATATATATATATATATATATATATATACATATATACATACATATACATACATGTACACATCTACACACATACACACACACACACACACACACATACACACATGCACACACATTTCTCTCTCCACACACACACACACACACACACTACACATCTATCCATACATATACACACACATCCATACATCCACATACAGACACAGACACATCCACACATCCACACATCCCCATACTCCACACACATATACATATCTACACATCCCACATAGACATCCCATATATATACATCCCATATTATTAACTCTACAGATATCCCCCACACACCTTTCAGGGGAGAAGTATCTCCTGTGTTGATTAGGTGCCTTGAAACAGTTTGCCTCCAGTCTTGTCTGGTGTGGTAGATCTGAGCCTCTATTGCTCTGGTGTTCAGGGCTTGTTCCTGAGCTGCCAGGATGAGTGCCTCAGTGCTGTCCTGCAGGCCCTTTTCTAGCCATTGGTAGGACTTCTTGATATCAGCCACTTCAGTTATGGTCCGGTGGTACATCCCATGCAGGGGTTTGTCCTCCCATGTTCTGCATAGGTCTGAACCCCCTCAGCCAAATAATCAACAAGACTGGCTATGGATACCGACTCAGAAATGGGGCCAACATCAGTCACCTCTACATGGATGACATTGCTATATGCTAAGAGCCAACGCGTGATGACTCCCCTGATCCACACTCCTCCAGGGATCTTACAGTGAAGTACTGACATTGGGATGTCATTCGGGCCCGAGAAATGCAGCCGGATGGTGACAAAGAGAGGCAAGGTAGTCCACACAGAAGGGGTCTCACTCCCAGAAGGAACACTAGCAGACATCGAGGACAGTTACAAGTACCTCGATTCCATAGGCAAAATGGCAACCTGAGCAGGCACAAGGAAAGCAGCAACAGCTAAATACTCAACGGTAAGGTAAGTCCTGAGAAGCCAGCTCAATGGCAAAAAATAAGACCCGGCAATAAACAGCTACGCGACTGCCAGTTATCAGATAAATTCTTGCAGGAATAATTAAGATGGCTGTAAAGGAAGAGGTACAGACCACGGATGTTAAGACATAAAAGTTCTCACCATGCATGGAGTGGCCCCATCCCAAATCCAGCACCCTGAGACTGTGGCGTTAGCCGCAAGGAAGGAGGCCAGACCAGTGAGCGAGAAGCCACTATCCAGGATGAAACATCCAAGATGCATGAGTACATCGCTTTCCAAGGCCCCAACTGACAGTGTGCTCAGTGAATGTCTCAGGCAATGGAGAGAGCAGTAGTGATACAGTGCTGGAGGACAGATCCTCATGGGAGGACAAACCCCTGCATGGGATGTACCACCGGACCATAACTGAAGTGGCTGATATCAAGAAGTCCTACCACTGGCTAGAGAGGGCAGGCCTACAGGACAGCACTGAGGCACTATCCTGGCAGCTCAGGAACAAGCCCTGAGCACCAGAGCAACAGAGGCCCAGATCTACCACACCAGACAAGACCCAAGGTGTAGGCTATGCAAAGAGGCACCTGAAACAATCCAGCACATAACTGCAGGATGTAAAGATGCTGGCAGGTAAAGCATATGGAGCGCCACAATCAAGTGGTTGGAATAATATACAGGAACATGTGTGCAGAATATGGACTGGAAACCCCTGTCAAATGGGAAACACCCTCAAGGCTGTAGAGAATGAAAGGCAAAAATCCTGTGACTTCCAGATCCAGACTGATAGGATGGTAATGGCGAACCAACCAGACATTGTAGTGGTGGATAAAGAACAGAGGAAAGCTGTTGTGGTGGATGTGGAACATGAGAAACTGGAGAAATAACAGGGACTCAGAGAACTTGAGAAAGCCTGGAAAATGAAGGTGATGTGGAAAAGTTTCACAGGTATTGGAGCACTTCAAAAGTAACCCCTGCTGGAGGAGAGGTTACAACAGATACCTGGAAAGATCTCAGACATCTCATCCAGTGCTTGAAAAGAAGAAACAGCTAAGACATCAGCAGAGAACCCCTCAAGCTCCCTGGTGGCCTCTGGGTAGTGACCCAGCTGAGTGAGAAACCACCACCTAGCAAGAAGTGCTACCATGTGTAATGTGTATATATGTATATACACATATATACATATATATATACATATATATATATATATATATATATATATATATATATATATATATATATATATATATATATATATATATATATATGTATATATATATATATATATATACATATATGTATATACATATGTATATACATATATGTATACATAGTCAGGACCATAAATATTTGGACAGAGACACATTCTTTTTAATTTAGTTTCTGTACATTACCACAGTGAATTTTAAATAAAACAATTCAGATGCCATTGAAGTGCAGACTTTCAGCTTTTATTCCAATGCTTGAACAGAAAGATTGCATACAAATGTGAAAAACTAAAGCAGTTTTCAAACACAATCCCTTCATTTCATGGGCTCGTATGAAATTGGACATGAAATAGTTGTAAACAAAATGGTATCATTTCTAATACAGCGGGGAAAATAAGTATTGAACACATAAACATTTCTCTGAAAAAATATATTTCTAATCTAGCTATTGACATGAAATTTTCACCAGATGCCGCATCAACCTAAGTAAAGTAAGTGGATCTTTCAGCAAGACAAAGATCCCAAGCACACAGCCAAGGTAACACCTAACTGGTTGAAGAAAAGAAAGGAAGCCAAGTTAGAATGGCCCAGTCAATCACCAGACTTAAATCCACTAGAGAATCTTTGGAAAGAATTGAAGACAGAAGTTCACAGAAGAGACCCCCGGAACCTTGAAGATTTGAAGGCAGTTTGTGTGGATGAATGGGCCAAAATCCCACCTGAGCAATGTATTCAACTGGTTTCCTCCATACAGGAGGCGCCTTTGAGGCTGTAATCACCAACAAAGGTTTTTAAAATTCAAGTATAAATAAATTTCAGTAAGCTTGTTCAATACTTATTCGTGCCATTTCACTTTATTACACATAACTTCTATTATGGACATAAATGTTTGATTTCTTTTCTATGTAGCATTACTTGCTGATGCCTATTATCTGGTGAAAATTTCTGCCATCAATAGCCTGATTAGGAAATATGTTTTTTGAGAGAAATGTTGACGTGTTAAATACTTATTTTCCCCGCTGTATTTGGTTGAAAAGCCTTTGTTGGCAATGACAGGCTGAAGTCTTGAACTCATGGACATCACTTCAGATGCTGGGTTTCTCCTTGAATGTTCTGGGTTAGGCCTTTACTGCAGCGACTTTCAGTTGCTGTTTGTTTGTGGGCCTTTCTGTCTGAGGTTTAGTCTTCAACAAGTCAAATGCATGCTCAATTGCGTTAACATCAGGCATTCTGTGGGCTATTCAAATATCTCTTCCCACTTCTTTGCTTTAATAAACTCCTGGAGTTGTTTTTGGCTGTATGTTTTGGGGTCGCTGTCCATCTGTATTATGAACGTCAAAACAGTTTACAGTATTCACCTGGGATCTGCGACAGCATGTCTCTCGAACACCCTGAGAATTCATTGGCTGGATAGGTGTTGGACTGGTGAGTCGGCCAATTCCTCCATCCTTTTTCTTGCCATCAGTCTCTGTAGAGAGGTTGATTTTGGTTTCATCTGTCCAAAGAAGGTTTTTCCAGAACTTTTTTAGATGCTTTTTAGCAAAGTCCAATCTAGCCTTCCTATTCTTGAGGCTTACGTGAGTGGCTTCAGTCTTGCAGTGTACCCTCTGTATCTATCTCTGCATCCAAGCTCTCTTTTTTATGGCAGACTTCTGATACTGATAAGCCTACCCCTGGAGAGAGTACACCACTTGGCTGGCTTGCCAGAATGGGTTCTTTCACCAGGAATGATTCTATATCATCCACCACTGTTGTTCTCTCCGTGGACGCCCAAAAACGCTTTTTGTACTTGCTAAGTTCACCAGTGCTTTTCTTTTCAGGATGTACCACACTGTCGATTTTGGGCGCACTCCTAATACTGTAGCATTTCTGGAATGTTCATTTTTCTGTTTTCAGCGCATCGATGGTTCTTTTCACCTGCAAGGAGATCTCCTTGACTGCATGTTGTCTGTTCACAGCAAAATCTTCAAACCGTAAGCACGAAGTCTTCAATCAACCCAGGCCTTTTTATCTGCTTCACCATAATGACATAACAAGGGAATTGCCCACACCTGCCCAAGTGGCTGAGCATGAAAGTCAATTGTCCAATTACTTACGAGATCCTTCATGAAATGAAGGGATTGTGTTTAGAAAATTGCTTGTATGTATGTATGTCTGTATATATATAAAGATGTGTATATATATAGATGTATATATATGTATATGTATATATGTGTGTGTGTGTATGTATATACTATATATATATATATATATGTGTGTGTGTGTGTGTAGTATGTATATATATATATATATATATATATATATATATATATATATATATATATATATATATATATATATATATATATATATCGCCCTACCCCACGGGAGGGTGAGAGGGGTATTCTTTTTATAAATATATTTATGGGAAATCAAACTTATTAATAATCAATGATTTTT
Source organism: Oryzias sinensis (assembly GCA_037389245.1). NCBI lineage: Eukaryota > Metazoa > Chordata > Actinopteri > Beloniformes > Adrianichthyidae > Oryzias > Oryzias sinensis. The sequence continues at coordinate 3,831,296 of CM074509.1, forward strand.
TTTGACAGAAATTTGAATTTTTTCCAAAGCTTTTTTCTGACAAAGATTGATTCAAGAACCCAAAATATTTTTAAATACAAACAAGAATTTTTACAACCATTCAAAAAGCTTTAGAAACAGATAAAATGTGTTGCAGAGTTTTACCTGATGTGATTTTTAAACATGTTCTATTAAACCACACAGCTATAGTACTATATACTACATTTCTTTCTGTAAAACTCGCCACATTAGTGTTTGCACTTTTAATGAAAGAAGTAAATATTTTCACAGCTTTAGAAACATTTTTCACACAGCACCTAAACAATTCATTCATCTCTTCTCTTTCAACCTATGAGGTTTATATCTTTACTAATAATTATAATCCACTTTTCCTCACTGAAGAAAAGGAAAAAGAAGAAGGAAAAGAAGAAACAGTCCCCCACATTCTGCTTCATGATTTATCCCGATTTACTAATATAACCTGGGGGCAAAGCCTGTTACATGCTTAAAAAATCTTGTTATGATGGCCTTTTTCTGCCATATAACAGAGGATAATGATTCAGACTTGTTTTGTGTTTTTAACCCAAACAAAGTATATTGTGCTGACTGTCTCAGTGTATTTCCTACAAAAACAGCAAGTATTGTCCGATTTGCACCATGTAGGGATTACAATGACAAACATGTTTGACAATCTATCTATCAGTTCATGTTTCAATTTGCACCAGAAACAAACATTTTCTTTTCTACTTTAACCAGTTTTTAAATTAACTTGCCTTTAACTTAGTTTCTTAGTTTAATTCATATTTTCCTTTGATTTATCTTTCTTTTGCGATTTGCCCTCCACTCCGTCACACCAGATTTTAGTTATCAATCACTTCAGCTGTTTCTGCTTCAGGTAACGAGTCCTCAGTCTATTTAAACTCAGGGTTTGCTGTTAGTCAGGTTCTGGGCTCTTCCATTGTTTAGGAGTTTTAATGGTTTTATGTTTTCATATATAAAAGTTCTGCTGTTTTTATTTCATTTTGCAGTTTTGTTTGTAGAGCTCATTACGTTTGTGTCAGCCATCCATGTTTCTTGCATTTAAATCCCTGAAGTTGCTGTTCTTGACTGTCAGGTTTATGATCATGAAGCCATGCTAAATTGTTTTTTCACCTCTTTTTTTCTTTTCTTTAGAATTGCAAACTAATTGGCCTTGTGATGTTTTAAACAAACTGAAGTCCAGAAACATTGAAATGAATCCACAGTGGCTTAAAAAGACACCTAATGGTTACATTATCCCAGTTACTACTTTGTCACTTAAATGTTTTCTTTCTAACTATTAAACTGCATAATGAATTTAAATGAAACTCTCAGAGCTGAAAGCTTCACAGCCAGCACGCAGCTTTGATTGAATATAATTACAGTTGGACTGAGGTCTGCTAAATGTAAAAATTAAAAATCTGGAACCGACTGAGGCCAGCTGAAAGAGCTGTGGGTAAAAAGGACAGATCTAACTCGGGCTTCCAAAAAACAAATGGAAGCTGTTCAAATCACTAACCGGTCCAGCTGTAAATGCATGAAAAAATAGTTTTTGTGCATTTGAGATTTTCTGAACAACAAACTGTAATTGAGTTTGTGAGTAAAAGATGAACAGCCACAAGAATACGACTCCTAAAGCATGACTTTTAGTTATATTGGTATCTATTTGCATGTCTGGTCAATTGATTTACCATCTCCCAGGTTGGCCACTGTGGTTACAACCTCTAATTCATACAAACTGGTGTGTAAAGGAAAAGCCAAGCTGTGATTTTTAGGATGAGTGTTTTTTTTTTAATTATTTATTTATGTTTTTGTGCGTTTGTATTGCTAATGAGCTTTGTGGTGTCCGCACTGACTTGAAAAACCAGTATTGATCTAGAACAACTAGAAGAAATTACAGGTTGAAGGCGGGCTCACATTTCAGCCAAAGCTGCACATTAAGAGGAAGTGAGTCAGCACCTGATGCCTCAGACGGCGAGAGAGCCAAACGCCTGTGATCCGCACACAAACTATAAACTGATGCTGGCAAAGAAACCCAAACAACCCCTGTAATTATTTTCCGACGGTCTAAAAACAATTAGGTTTATGGGACTCTGAGAGGAAATCGATCAATGCACAGAACAAGCAAAGTGAGGTCGACCTTTGTCAGCACAGGAAAGATGGCGATGTGTCTATAAGAATCAAAGATGCCGTGTGAAGATAAAATATATGTGATAGCAGCATCGTTGGAGGGAACAGATCATTTATTATTGAGCTGATCAGACAGCTGTGGCGTCAGCAAGAGACAGAAGGAATTCTGGGAACCCGACTGCTGGTGTCTTTTCTAGTTTTATTGGTGGTTGAGTGAAATGAAAGATATTTCCTAACACCTCACTGCCTCTCAAACCATTTGGTGTTATGTTCAAATCTTTACATTTAAATATAAAAACCAAGTAGGTCACATCTGTTAAAACCAGTACATGTCACTTAACGTATGAATGATTAAATTCGTTTTGAATAAGATGATTTATATTTATTTTTAAATTAAATTTTTGCTTATTATAAAAATTCTGACACTGTTGGGATAAAACAGTTTTGTCAAGTTGACATAATATTAGACGTTGTCAGCTGTTTTGGTAAGGTAGCATCTGATTTTAATAACCTTCAGCATAGGGCTGCACGATATGAGGAAAACTTTCCTTGTTGGTGACCAATATTGCGATGATGATATAACTTGCGATACGTGGAAAAAATATAGTAAAACACCTAAATATATAATTTCCATTTCACTGCTACAGTAAAATTTGCATAAAAGTCGACATAACTTAAATGACATTCAAATGACCCTCATCTACATAGGAGGCCTCCATCAAATTGGTCAAATGCATAATGGGATTTATTTGATTTAAAACTAGCTGCCATAAAGATTGTTTTAGCACATTTAAGGTTACCATTGATTGCTATTTTCACCGACTTTTGGGATATGCGTATTGCACAGCTTGATATTGCAACAACGCTAAATTTGTGATTTATTGTGTAGACCTACTTCAGCATGTTGAAATAATCTTACTTTGATTAGCACCCATCCACCACGCCATGCTTTTGATCATATTTTATTTACGACATGTACTTTTTGGGAACGAAAACGGTAAAAAGAAAAAAAAATGCAATAACTATCCAAAAGTGAGTGAGAAGAAGTAAAAGCCTTATAAGTTTTCACCTCCATGACATGGAACAAAGGTCTGCAACCTGAGGCTGTGGAGACACATGTGGCTCCTTCATTTATCCATTGTAGCTCTTTGGCTATGAGATAAAAAAAGCTAACTATTTAGAAAGGAAGAAAAATTTGAATTTGAACATTTCAGTTGGCTGAAAAAATTGCATTGTATATTATTATTATTTTTAAAGGCAGAATTCGAATTTCTTACCTTTCCCTCAGGCTCTTCCCTATTCCTCCAATTGGAGGGGAATTTGAAGCTGTAGTGTCCGGAAGTGTTTAGGGAGCAACTTGGGACTGGCTATCCCTCAGCCGGTCGTCTCAATGGGCTTCATACCGGTAATTGTAAAGTAAACATAAAATCATAAGGATTATGAAGTCATACAATGCAAAAGGAAAATTCCAAACTGAACTAACTAAACTGGGCATTCCTGCCCTTAGACCCTCTTTTGCAAAAGTTTACACTTAAATGTAACATTGTTTTTGTTCCTGCATGACTGTAAAGTTATAAAACTAACATTGTGTATTTTTCGAGTGCTAACGTAGAAGCCCAGTGACTATTGACGACGTCATAGAGTAGTAATGTCGGAATTTGAAGACACTATTTAGTTCAACATTGCTCTGTTTGGAGGGATGAATGTAGGAATAGGGAGCAGGTGTAGGGAAGCAATTCAGATTCAACTATAGATTTATTTTTAAAAACATGGATTCTGCACCAATATTTTCATATTTATATTAAATCGTAAAAGGAGAAACTTGACGACTGTGCACCAAAGTCATAATGATGGAATTGACTTTCCTATATCTTCAATTGGAGTAAATCTCCTGCAGCAGGAGAATCTTACAGTATTTGATACAGGGTGTCTTTTATTTTGAAAGGAACTTCAAAAGTAAGAAGTTTAAAAATAAGTTTATGTAAACATTTAAAAGGTACTTTACAAAAAGTGTATTTTACTAAACGGTGGGTTTGTAGATATATCACAGTCTATGTATATTTACATTTAGAAAATCATTTTGTGTTCATTTTTTACTGTTATATATTGTTGTGCCTTAAAAGCAAACAACCCAGTAGCCTGCAAATGATTAATTTCAGGACATATTGGATATGATGGACAGAACAATCACATCTAATTTGAGAGGAATCAATGGATAACACGAATACAGCAAAAATGAATTTAAGACTGAATAATCTACTTAGCTAAAAAATATATGTAACATAAGCTGACGTGTGTTTTCTTTGCTCTGCATGCCTGACTTTTGATTGTAAGTCGTTTCTTTCCATCATTCTTGCTCAGTTGCTCCCCAGCACATCAGGCTGATGAGTTCTCTCTATATTCTGCTCTGTTTCTGTCACTTCCCATCTGCACACGGATGAGTTGGCATGTCCTGAACAGGAAAAACGAGGTGAGATCTGTTCGACCACTTTGTCTGGGTGGTCTAAGTGTAGCCTGCAGTGATGACATCATTGGCTCGCTCTCTGCAAAAGCCAGCTTCACTGGACAGCCTCTTCCAGCGGAGGCTTCCTTTCCGGGGAAGAAAGAGTAGCTGTCCTCGGCTGGAGCTCCTGGTTCTTCCAGGGGGGGGGAAGAACCAAGGAGGATTCAAGGCTGATGCTTCATGTATTCCTGTGCTGTGATGGATCCACTCAACTTCAAAGAGGCTTGATAATCCATGTTCAGAAACAAACCCAGATAAGAAACGGCTTCATATTCTCTAAAGCAGTGATTCCCAAACGTTTTCAGACCATGGACCAGTTTGAGATCAGACAATATTTTCACCAATCTGAAGGCTTTTGTCTGTTTGTTTTTCTGCGTTCTGATCACCAGCCCCTCCCAACCCACAAAAACGAGCGGGTTCTCATGCCAGCCCCGCCCCTCAAACACCCACTGAGCTACCGGGGATCGGCTTAACGCTTTCCTTTTATGTGCACATTCATCTTTGCAAAAGTTCGGATGTTGTTTGTTTTCATGAGACACGCAGCCTCGGTTAATGTCATGAAATGGGCGGCAACCACAAACCGGTGCTGGGCGGGGAAATGGCTCGTGAAAGTAACAGTATTTAATGAAAAATTAGTTGTTTTGTGTGCCAAAGGTAACATATTGTCATATACATGGGTACTGTTTACCCTAAAAGGCACACAAAAATGGAAAAGTTTGTACTCAACCCTTTTGCGTCAGCAGATAAAACATTTTTTTCATTTCTCCCTTTACTCATTAATATTTAAATTGATCAGATGTTCTGTAAAAATGCTGAGACATATAAGATTGTGGTGAATTTCTGTCCAATAGATATCCAGACGCACTAATATTCCTGTCGATTTGACCTGAAATACATCATTTTACCTCAGTTCAAAGTCTTTTAAATGCAAAAGTTATAGCAGAATTTGGAAATGTATATCCTGGAGGTCACAGGTAAAGGACACCTGTGGTGATGAAATCTAAATATTTGACTGTTCTGCTTTAGCTGGGAGCAGCTGACCTCAAAGTGCAGACTGAACTCTGCCTCCACAGATCTTGTTGTTCTGCCAAGAGGACAGAAGGAAGGAACAAGTTGCAGCGACAAGAGGACGGGTTTGGTCCAACTTTCTGAATGCGTCATTATTCCTGAAACTTCTGTCTGTTTGTTTGTTTTTTTTTATAATACAATCTGCAAAGAGTCCATAAATATTAAACACTTGGTTCAGTTGGGGAAACGGACGTAAAAAAATGCTTAGATATTTCCCTGTTAACTGTTTCTCCAATACAAAAATAAAAGTCTGGCACTGATGCTTTGACAACTGTTTTTAAATGTAACTGGGTCGCTTTCGTGGGCTGAATTTATAATTTATGAAACTCTTGATGACCTTTGGGGATGCAACACATTATGTTGTATTAAAATTAGACATAAGGCTGCCCAGAGATAGTAATTTAAACCAACTTTGTTTAGTCCGACATCTTTCTTTCTTCCTCCTTCCTACAGGATCCAAATATTTGATTGCAATAATGGAAACTACATATTTTTTCATGTATGAGCTCATTTTCAAGGACACATTCTTTACAGAAATGTGGCTTAATCCTCACAGGAGTCTCACTTAATCTCGATTTTGCTGTTATATTGCATAACAATGTTGAATGACTGGAGCAGTAGTTTACTGTACTTATGCGGTTTGAACTGATGAAAAAAAAGTAATTAGACAGCTGATTTAATAAATGTTTTATAGTAGAAGATGCTAAATATGTAATGGTGGATTATTTGATTTTTGTAAAATGTTAGAAGTATATATAACATTTTTTTTTAAAACTAGAATGGTTTTATTGTTTTGAATACACTTATAGAGTTAAATATTTTTATTTTTTCATAATGGGAGGTTCTCCTAACATCATCAGCCTATAATTTGATGTCTTTAGTATTTGCAGCTTCCAGTTTTCTGGTAGAGGCATGTCTTTGCATCGTGTGGAACAATTTTCCAACACTAAAACACCGGTTTACACGCCTCGCGGTAGCTTTACAACATTTTTGTGTTGCCATCATTGACACATAATCAGCCGCCTGCGAGCGGCACCGGAGAAAGAAGTCGACCGATTAACGGGGAGAAGTGTGTCCCTGTCTCGTCGCACACCAACACTCAGACGCACAACAAAAGGGAGCCCATCTGGAGAAGAGGGCAGAGCAGATAACGAGGCAGTACGACATGTTGCCGTGGCAACATGATGAGGGTGGGATGGAGGAGAGCGAAAGAAACAGAAGGGGGGGGGAGCCATACTAGCTTGTGGCTGTCTGCAGGTTATCATGATGCTTCATAAAGTGAAAGATAAACGATAAAAAAATGAAGCGAGATTAGGAATTAAAGTCCAAATATCTAGTAGTTTTTTTCCTTCCATTTTTTACTGCTGGTGATAAATGACAGTTTTTGTTTTTTTAATGGGGCTATTCTATCGTGTTAATCTGAAATGAGGATTATGTCAGTATACTGGCTGCTGGCCCGTCCCGTCTTTTATCCCACTTTTTTCTTGGGTGACAAAGGATGAAGTGGCTTGAGAGCGAAGGCAGAGACGGAGGCCAACGGGAGGGCAATGATGTAAAGAGTGAGATGGGGGAGGGTGGAGAAACAAAAGTAAAAGGTTTGGGGAGGCCAGAAGGGAGGGATGAAGAAAGGAAAGCAAAAAAAATGTCAGCACTAAAGCCCTTTTTTTAAGCTAGAAGAAGGTAAATTGCTCCATTAAAACTTAATTATCCTCTATGTTCTGTTGAGGTTTATTAGGCACTTGCATGTTAATTGTTATGCAGTTGGGTAAAAAAATTTTCCTTTAGATCTGCACGCTCGAGTCTCTGAATCTCCACCTGGATTTATTTGAGTGCCTGACTGTTGATGCGGGGCAGCTGCCTCTCGTCAGGTTTTCCGGGGCAAAGTGGTCGTGTGGGACGGACCCGGCTGAGAAGGATTTTCTAAAACACCTTGAGGAAATGGAACATTAAAGAATCCAGTTTTCCATCAGTTACCGGCGCCTCAGCATGGAGCCTGGCATAGGGCGGCCTGTGAGCACCTGCCTGGAGCCTGAGCTTTTTCCTATGGAGAAAGAGCCCAGCATTAAGGAGCAACGTCTGTTTGGCCTACTGTGAAGCAAGGAGGGGACCTCCAGGTCAGATAGAGTAAGTGTGGCAGTAAAATGCAAGGACCTCAAGCAAAGATGCAGCCCCATCTACATCCCTACATCTCCATGGGCCTGGACAACACCCCTTATGTGACAGTGTTTTTCAACCTTTTTTGAGCCACGGCACACTTTAACCTTGACAAAAATCCCGCGGCACACCAGCATCCAAAAAAAAAAAAAAAAAAAGGATTAAACCAGTCTGTATCCACAGTCCCTCCATGATCTCACATGCATTTTGTGATAATTGTGGCAGAAAAAGCTGGAAGTTGCAGCTGTTTTTCTAATAGATGTAATAAAAGCTAAGTTAGAAGATTGAAAAACTTTTTGATTTGTGTTTGCTGTTGTTTCAAGACGTTAAGAGGAGAGACTGTTGTGCGCCGAGACGCTCACGCTGTCACTTTTAACCCAATGCATCATGGGAGATGTAGTTCAATAATCCGCCGAACGCAGAAAGACCAGCGTCTCTGAGCTTCATTGTTTTGTTCACTTGTTCCACGGTCTGACACCGGATTCTGTGGAAAACTACACCGCTAAAGACGAGCTTTAGCTGGTATTTTTCTTAGAACTGAGCGACTTTTTCAGCAGAATTCAGAACAAGGAAGTGAAGACTTTAACCACTTCTGATTGGTCAGCCTGATGACATGTGATTAAGACTCCAAGAATGATTGGAGGAGACAGTTGAAGGGGCGGTACTTTTCAGATAACAGCTTTAGTTGCTGCTAAATCGCGGTACTGTCATTCTTATCAAAATGTTTTTAATAGAATCAAATAAACACAAAGAAAAAAGTATTTTATGATCTTTCATATTCCTAATTTCTTAGTGTATTATCAGGACCTGTTTGGATGAACACAGAACTGAAATCCTGGAGATGGACAATGTTGTTAAATCAGGTGCCGTGGGACAATTTCCCACGGCACACTTGACCATCTCCCTGCCGTGGCACACTGGTTGAAAAACACTGGACTAAGGCATACAATGTTGGCTGTACCCAACAAATAAATGGTAACTTCCTGTCCTTCAAGGATTAAAGAAAGGCAACAAACCTTGGAAGTAATTTGTCAATAAGTGCACTTGTATTATTGGCTGCATTTCATTGGACTGATCTAACTTCTCACCAGATCAAATCAAGTGAAAGTAAGACTGTACAGACTATATATTAAAGTCTGGCAAAAAAACCTTTAAGACAGATCCTCAGCTGAGACGTACAGTACAGACCAAAAGTTTGGACACACCTTCCTTTTCATTTGAATGGGAAGGTGTGTCCAAACTTTTGGTCTGTACTGTAAGTCTGAGTGTCAACGGTAACTATGAGTCAAATGTTGAGCTCTGTCATGACAGTAACTGTCAAAACCAATGGAAGGAGTCCTAAAGGGCTCGTTGGAGATTGGTTGTTTTGTGCACAGAGTCCTGTGAGACAACCTAAGTAGTTCAATTGAAAACATCTCAAAACCTACTTGTGTCGTCTCCTGTGGTTTCCCACAAAACAGCTCTCATAACATTTACTTTTTTCCTTCATTAACAAAAACCAACACAGAAAACGGGTTCATTAACTTGGGTTATCAAAAATTATTGCATGATAGAAATCATTTAGAGGTGAAAAGTATGCAAAAAAGAAAATATTTCAATTTTCCCCCCCTCTGAAATCAAGTAAAAGGAAAACTGCTTTTCCCCAAAAAACGCTGCTGAGGTTTAAAATGAGGTAGAAACGGCTTAAAGGATAAAAATGCTGAGTCAGGTTAACAGAGGAACCTCCCTAAAGCTGATCTGTTAACCAATATAAGCTAAATCCTTCTCAAACATGTTTGTGCACTCTCATCAGGAACCGTGCACGTGCAGCTCTAAATGCACATGCAGTGTCTTTGTGTCAGCAGCTGGAAGGAAAGTATTTAACCATCGAGACAGCCCATTTATTACTGCCAGTGACAGGAGGATCTGAGGTCAGGCAGTGCCGTGATCATTTTGACACAATGAACCGTGACTCTAAAGTTCTTTGAAGTTTGTTCAATCCTCTTGTCCCTGAAAACAACATGAACTTAATGGTTTCGGCTCCTCAAATTTCCGCAAATAGCTTTGAAAACAACTTTTAGCTTAAAATGCTCCTATCTTCTTACGGTCTGAAGAAAAGAAGGTTGAATATTTTACATTTTAATCCATGTAACTCTGTAATCCTGGGGGATTATGACGGAGTTTGAATCCCATCATGTCGAGCGGCAAAGGATGTACTATGATGTTTAGACGGCATTCTAACTCCACACCAGAGTTTATAAAGAACATTTATGTTTTCAAATTAACTGTTGACGGATGTCATCATAAAATAAAATCACAAAGAGGAATTGTGGACATATTCGAATTGTGGACATATTAAAAATGTGCTAAAAATCTTACATTTTCAATATCCTGCCCACACGTGCAGCTGCAGACTCTTAACACAGAAAATGTGTTGGGTTTTTTCCCCCAGTTTTCTAGGGTTTTTTTTTCTTGATCTGATGGACGAAAATGCCCCAGAAATAGTCTGCCAGCAGGAATCCAGACTAGCTCCCCTCTGCTGTGATCTATACATAATACCAAGCTACAAATTGGCCTCCCAAGGCATGTGGCCTACATGCTATTTGTATTTTCCTTAAAAAACCAACATGTTCAGGGCTGCCATGGCATACTTCACGTTAATAAAATGAGGAAACGCAAAGAGCCGGTGTGAAGGAAACGCCGTCTACCAGTGGACATGAGATAACTCCGCCAAGCATAAAGTCAGTAATGTTATTATAATGGAATGCAAATAGACAGGCATTTATGTGTCACTTGAATATATTAAGAATCAGCTGTTGTGGAATGGGGATGCGTTGCTGTTGAATCTGCTTGCAGATGCACTACTGAAGCTTGTGGTGTCTCCTCTGCGAAGGACTGACTCATCTCACATACTACTCTGCCCTCAGACTGAAACTCAGACACACAGGGAGTTTGTTTTTGTTTGAGTTTTTTCAGCAAATTAATGAAGATGAAGTAAGAAAAAAATGTTTGCCATTTAAGTTAGTTAACTAACTTTAGTACAGCCTGAAAATTATCAGCTTCAATGAAACTTTGCTTAAATAATTGAACACATTTATTGTTGGATGATTACTTTCAGCGTTGAAATAACCCACATTGGTTCCTGATGAATAACTAAGGGAGGGCTGAAGTTAACTACATCATTTGGGTTTTTTCTTTTTAGAGGTTTGGTCAATGCTTTTAATTTTGGAATTTTTGGATTCACCTCCTGAGTACAATCTGAACCTGAAAATCCCCTAACAATGCATGCTACTGAATAAACTCTTTTTGTTATCTACAGAGGACATTTAGGGATTTCCAATTATACCAAATGTTAAGGGGTGGGGCTCTGGAAATTGTAGTGTTTGGCAGAATTTTTCATGGGACACACATACTTTTTGTCAGGAATATAAAGTGGATGTTTTGGAGACTAAATTTAATTTTAATTGTAATGTCCACAATGTTGCCACCATTTAATGTAACACCGAAAACCTTCCGAGGTCTGGTCCTATTGTCTCCCGAACCACTGCCGTAAATGTGGAGCAGTTGGGAACGACACAGAGCTGAGCTAATGGCTCCCATCAATAATTCAGGTTGTAATCTGCAGCTGAGTAACAGTCAGAAATGTGTTGCATATGGTCGTCTTACAGAGATGCTCCAACAAAGGACCTCTCCAACAACACAACGGCTCCAACCAGTGTTGAAAAATGGTGTTCACAGAAATTAGAGGAGCTAAAAATTGTGACATTTTTCTCCAGTTTGTATGATGGCATCCCAAAATTTATTTTTCGTTTAAAGAGTTTATTTTTCACTATAACCTTTTGAAACAATAAAAAAAGAAAAAATAAAGATTCTTCAGATAAAAAACAAAGTTAACTTTGTAAAAAGAAAAAAAATGTGTTCATGTGTGTTCAATGTTATTCACTTATCATTGTGCATTATCTATGAGAAAAATGTAAATAAAAATGTGTTTTTAACATGTTCTCCCATGATGGAGCACATAAGTTAATAAAATTAACAATATATTTTTTAAATCATTGTGAATCAGGAGCAGACCAAAAAATTCAGTTAAAAAAGATTGTATGTGTGACATAGGAGATATTCTGCTCTGCTCCATTCTGATCCATTCACCTGTAGACGACTAGGTCCATGTACGCCTTCATTTTCCTCCTCCAATCTGGCTTCTGGCTTAAAACTGCAAGACTGGATAGCTTTGGTTTTGTTGCCCCAGTAATGTTAGGCTGGGGGTGCGAAGGGGGTTATAAGCTAGTGGGAGATCTTGTAAGCAGGGAGCTCTCAGCAACGAGGAAAGGAAGGTGGGTGTGAACCCTCCACGCCTGTGATCCCGGCCATAACTCAGAGGTGAATTTCTATTGCAATCCTGTTGCTCTGAAGAAACTATGAAAGTTTTGGCTGAAAATCGCATAATCACAATTAAAAGACCACTTGGAACGCTTTGAACAGGTCAAAAGATGATCAGATTGGGACTTTATCTGTATCTAAAAGTCCACAAATTACTAAACAAGTTTGTTTGAAGTGAACTCCTAAACTATGCCCCCACAAATCAAGCTTAACATAGATTTATTGTCCAAACTAAAAAAGCAAGTGGGTCCAAATGATTCCACAATTAGCATAAAAATGTGAAATTCTTCCTGATAACAGACTGGGGACGTTGAAAGCGTGTGTTAAACTGAGCATGGTGTCAAACCCCATTCCTAACCTCACACCACACCCCAGCACCAAAGTGCTGACAGGAGGCAGACTGGAGCCAAAGCTGCCACTTCTGCAACTCTCCAACAATGACCGTCCAGAGGAACCAGAGGGTAAATGACCTGCAGCCTGCTGATCTGCACAATGATATTGCTGCCATAATCAATATGCAGTCCAACTATTTGAAGAACTGGATTAAGAGCAAATAGATTTTTTTACCTAAGATAAAATGACAAAACTGTTCCCTGCACCATGAAGTGCAGGGAACAGGAGAGATGACAGTCACAAATAGCTTTTTCTTTCATTTTCTTAAAGGGAACCAAACACTGATGGGATTTACCAACAGAAAAACGTAAAAACAGCATGGAAACATTTGCTGTAAACAGCCTTCCGAACAGGAACAGCCCTTCCTGACGGACGCGTCTTACCTGCAGCCCTTCAATGGCCAGCCGCAGCATGCTGGGGGTCAGCTTGGATGCCTGTTTGAAGGTGAAATTACTCCAGTCGATGATGAGGATGAAGCCGTTGACCTGCAGCTCGGGATCCTCGATCATCGACTCCAAAGACAGCAAGATGGCCCTCAGTATGTCCACAAACGTGTACCTGACAAAACACACATAGTTTGAAGGTGTTGGCACACCTTGCAGACCAAGAGGTCAAAGATTTAACACACTGAGGGAAATGTCAAACACGTCGCCGCTAGTTTAAGTTTTAAGGAATATCTTAGGGTTTTTTTTTCGTCAAAGAACTGCAGCTTATTTTAGCCTGTAGTTATTGATTCGAATTAGATTAGTCTCCAAAAAGAAATGGAAGACATAACTCAAATTTAATACAAACTCATCTTACATTTTGGTTTTTATAAAACAGATTCCAGATTTAGATGTTATGATATATTTCTATAGAGACCATATGATGGTTTTCATGCCTGAGTAATTCATTAATCATCCCTCTGACGCGTAACGCTCCTGTCCACATATTGTCTGTGGCCTGATTATCCTGCCTCCCTCCCCATCTTTTTTCTGCCGTGTGACTTGTAAAACACAGCGAACGGATGAACACGTATTCAAACCAGTCTGATCTCTTTTTTCAGGGCCAAACGAGATCGAGCCCTGGCCTTTGTTTTACCTCCAACCTCTGCAAGCAGCTGCACAGATTATGCTGTCAGTCATAGCAGAGAAAAGGATGAGGGACACACAAAAAAGCAGAATGTTTTTGGTTTTACAAGCAGAAAAAGACATGTCCTTCTGTGTATAACATGTTTAAATAATGTAGGTGATGATAAGTACAGCCATGAAAAAATATTTCATTGGTGACCTAATTTACATTTCGTTTTTGCCACTTTTTACAAGGATTTATCTTAGTTTTTACTAAATCTGTATTTGAAGGGGGTCAGGGTTAGACTGGAATATAGAAATAATAAATATGACATCATAGATAAGTCTGAGTGACCTGCCAGAAAAAGCAGGTGCCACAAGCAAAATCCTGACCAGGAGGTCAGGAGTCTCTGGGTTTTTGTTTGGAAAAACAAAAACATAAGTAAATCTAGTTAGGCTTACTACGGTGGCCCTGAAGTGCAAATCACATCAACAAATCAATGCAAAAACATAAAACATCACACAACAATTTAAAGAGCAAAAGCAAATAATTAAAAAAAAAAAAAAACAAAGCAATAGAATTTAAAAATCTGAACAAAATTCCCCAAAAAGAAGCAAAAAAAAACAACAAGAAAACGTTTTGGAAAATAATAGTAGTTTCCAGATTTCCAAATAATATGTTAAAAATAAAACAAAGAAACTGAGGGATTATGGGAAATCACTGATTGTATGATAACGTCTAAATACCTTCTTGGTTTTGGCAGAAGATGTTTCGTGAAGCTTTAGACTTCAGTGCAAAAGTTTGGTGATTTCTCAATCATCTCTTTGCCACAGTTCCAGCAAAACATTCTTCTACTTTCCCTTTTCTTCCAAGCCTTTCATTCAGTCAGTGATTTCCCCTGCCTTTCCTGGTTTCTTTTTTGTTTCATTTTGTTTTGATTTCTGGAAATGACTTTTGTTTTCAAAATTATTTATATTTTGGTTTCCGGAATTTTGTAATTTTTTTTAAATGTAATAATGGTTTAATTACTTGTTTTCATTGCCTTTAACATGTTTTTGCGTGCTTTATTGATGTGATTTCCACTTCAGGGTGACCGTACAATTTCCAATTAACCTGAAACCAAAGAGTCGGAAGATTTTTTTCACAACAGAAAGCTATAAAACTTGTGGACCAATTTAAAATAAAGAAACCTGACTTCCATATTTGTTCAAAGAAATTACAGAGGGATGAGGATTTTGAAGGTCTGGGAACATCAAACCGCTTTGAGTCAGCCATAAACTCTTGTATTTCAGAGATTTTGAGTCAAATGAAGCAATAGCTCTAAACATCTGCACAAAAATATTTGAGAGAAAAAGATCAAGTCAGTTTTTAATAATCACAGCTGCTGTGGCAGAAATTGCTTAAAATATCCAAATATTTAGCCATGAAGTGGTTTAATGAGCACATTTTTTCAATCTTTACAATGTTTTTTCTTATTAAGAAGGAGTTTGGGAATCAATCTAACTGGTTCAATCAAATGTGGATCTAGTGCTGAACGGACAGCTCCACAAACACAAATTATTCCTTTTTTCCCATTTAACTCTACAACCAAAGCACTTTTATGTTTTTTTTTTACCTGCTCTGGTCCCAGTTTGCTGCGAACAGGACCAGTATTTTCCTTCCATATTTGTCGAGATTGGAGAGAACGCCGGGAAAACCATCTTTTAGAGCCTGTTTAATGCCTGGGTCGGTGGCTTTCAAGTTCTTGAACATGTCCAGGTTCTGTTGCCTGTACTCAAAGTACTGTGCCAGCAGCCGGAACGCCTCAAAGTGGTTGAATTTCCTCGCCCGGAGAAACCTAAGGATAAAGGCGTCATCTGTCCTGAGGAAACCGATGTCCGGCCTGGTGATGATCATGTCCCGCACCTCCTGGATGTCCTGGTGTAAAGTGTCTGGGTTTTCCTTCAGCTCCACCTTAGCCTTCTCCAGGGTCTCTGGAGAGAGGCCAGCCTGTAAGTGAGTCATGCTCTGCAACAGCTGTCCCTCCAGCTTGCAAAAGAGAAAGAGAAAAATGTTTAGCTCCAGAAGCAACAGGGCAGAGAAGTGTTGTCTGTGATCAGAAGCTGACTCCAGCTGGAGGCCTGCTGCTCTGTAATCCACCCTGAAGTGGCACACACGATGCTGCTGGGATTCTCCACGGAATCATCATCAACATATGGGCCACGTTTATGCGCAGAATCACTTCTAATTCCTCTTTAGGAGTTCAACTGGAAGAGGATCTGGAAGTTCTTCAGGCTGTAGGTCCAACCTGCTGATGGGGGACGCTCTCCTCCATCTCCTTTCCCTCTGTCCGTCTGTGACACAATGACGACGACAGCATCACCGTCTCCACGGCGTCGCTGGCGGTGGTCAGGCAATGCGGCAGCAGCCCGCAGCAGGTGCTAAATCAGCATCAGCACCATCCCACCTCCGCCTTGACGGCGCGTCTCCATCCGCGGGCTGACGGAAGCTGCTGCTGGAGGAGGAGGAGGTGGTGGTGGTGGTGGTGCCGACGCCTCCGTCACCATCGATCGACGCAGATTTGGTTTCGTCTCCTCCTCTACATTCTTTATCTAATCCTCCTTGCGTTCGGACAGCAGCTCCTCGGTTGCAGGAGCGGAGCGGTACAGGTGTCCCGAGAGGTTTTGTTCCCCTCCTACCTCCCGCTTCTGGCTTTTGGCGAGGGGTGGGGTGGATAAAGGGGTAGGGGGGGGATTACCGTCTCCCTCCTCCTCCTCTTCCTCCTCCTCCTGCTGCTGCTGCTGCTGGTGCTGCCGTCTGTTCTCTGGGAAAGTGAGTGACATGAAGAGAGGCTGCGCTCCGGTCGGTGTGGACACCACAAGCAGGGGGAAGGGAGGAGGTGGAAGGTGGGGGTGGAGTGTGAAATAAAAATGCAACAAAGATCCCACAAACCGAGGGGGGGTGGAGGAGGCATAAAGATGGAAAAGCAGGAAGGCATGAAAATGGCACCAGACTCATGGAAAAGGAAAGTTTCCCAAAAAGAAGAGACTAATTTCAAATTTAGAGAGGATTGATTTGTAACAAAAGGGGCGGAGCAAGTTTGTTTGAGTCAATATTGTTATTCTTACTAACATTTAACTAAAATCTTCAACGCAAGCTTCTTTCAGCATTGCAACTGCTTAAAGAAGCCACTCCGCTGTTCTTATTTGCCACCCTTCCCAAGTCTTCTTCTATGCAGATGAGATGCTTCTTTTTTCGCAGATTATTTAGCAATGCTTTACTTTTTCTGCAACAAAGCAGAGTAAATTAACTCCACAGAAAAAGTGCCAAATATTCCTCTCTCATATGTTAAGCTCTGGTATTACAACAAATGTATTTCCTAAAATGTAACTGCAGCCATCAAGAAGAAGCCCCAAACAAAATCAGTTTACGATTTGTGGTCACTTTTTGACTAAGGTGTTCTGAGCTAAATTTCCTGTTAGCTTTCATACTCCTAATAATTATTATTGTAGCCTGCTTTTGAAATTTTTTCCAGTTCTGATTTTGTTTGTTTGTTTGTTTGTTTGTTTGTTTGTTTTTGTTTTTTGCAGGGCCAGCAGCGCTCCATCATGTTCTTAAACCAGCTTTCATTTGGAAACATTTTAAAATGATATTATTTTAATGGAGAGATGAGCCTCAAAGTCTATATTGATTTTAAAAAGATATATTTAGATATGATCTTTAGAAAAAGTTTCATAATCTTAAAGTTGACAAAAACCGTCTTGACTATTATATACCAAGTTATTACATTTTTGCAGGTGAATTCTTTAGTATTTAATAAAAACAGCGACATTGAAAGGACATTTTAAAAATTGATCATTATTTAGCATAATTTAAAAAGTACAGGATTTTATTCTACATTAATATTTGACAACACGGAATTTTTTTTTTGTTGTTGTTGCTTTTTAGTAAAACCAATCTTTTGGGGGGAAAATGGAAATTCCAGCTTTTAATGTTTGAAAACAGGTTAGTAACAAGAAAGCTAACAGACGGAAATGTGATAATATATAATGTAATAAATGTACTATAATTAGTGCTTTCAGGTAAGTCAACAGTAACAAACAAAATACAAAATTGTCGAACATTTTAAATACTTAAAATGAAAAATTTTCATGAAAATTCAGGATGCCAAATGCAGTTATTAAAAACGCTACTTTTAACTGCTTTTTTAAAATGATATCATTTAACAAATGTGCATAGATGTAGGGAGGTAACCCTGACTGAGAAAAGCCTTTCAGGAGGCTGAGGAGGTGACTGGTGGGGTCTTTTCTATGATAGCGTGATCTAGGCCTCCAGGCAGCAGATCATTTGCTTTAATTTATAAAGGCCAAAGGGCTCGTGAAAAATGACACAAGGATTTGAAAAGTTCAAACCGACACAGCCTGACGGTTTCAAGTCACTGGGGTTCCTTTGACTCTGCAGATGAATCTCTTTTATTCTGCTCCTTAATTTTCCCTTCAGTGACGTCAACACAGTCAATTGGACTGAGTTATTCCTATCAGACCAGAGAAACACCATCATGTTTAATGCGTATCTATGTTAAAATTGAATACTCCTGGGATTTTTCAAGTCATTTACTATTTTTCTCTGTTCATGAAATCGGGTTCCAAGTCGGATTAAAAGCTGGCACACAGGCACAGCTAATCGTTTGTGGTTTATAACAGTATCCTGTACGACAATAATATAAATTTAAATTAAAACCCTCTGCTCAAAAATACAAATTAGAATTTCAATTCCTTTAAATAAGTTGCGTCTGTTTGCTCAATCAATGCTGGTTTTACTCTGATAAATAATTGTGTTTTGGTGTTTTTTAACATGTTCTTGTGGCAATTCTCTGATGTCTTCTTCTTTTTCTTCCGTTATTTCTTTTCGGTGCAACGGGGCTGCCGGATTCTGTCCCTGCCACTCGAAGGCTGGGGACATCCTGGACAGGTCGCCAGTCTGTCGCAGGGCCACAAGCACACACCCATGCATACTCACATTCACACCTAGGGACAATTTAGAGTAACCAAGTAACCTATGAAGCATGTTTTGGGACAGAGATCCAATCACCTACAATGTTGAAGTATCTTAAATACAAACCTACAAACTTTAAGAAAAGAAGACTGTGTATTTTAGTGTGTTTTCATTGTCTAAACAAGTGTATGTCTTGGGTATCAGGAGATGCTTGGAACATACAGAGAGGGAAAATCCACTATAAATCACCACCAAGTGGTGCTAGAAAGCAGATTCTTTGGGTGCAGAATAGTCACACATCAAGCACAATGGCGCCCTCTGCTGGTCAAAGTGCTGCAACTGTTCCTGCAGATTTATGAGCGTTTTCAAGTGATGATGCAGGTTTATAAATAATTGAGGAACAAAAACGTAAACTTTACTTTTTGAGACAGAATCCTGTCATCATTTCTAGTTTCAAAATAGTCTCTCACTGCTTTGAAACCACAATGTTTGTGACACAGATTACTTAGTCTGCAAGTGTCCTTCGTTTTTCAATGAGTTGACTCTCTCCATACAACACAATCATTTGATATTCAACTGACTGACGGAATTCTTTACCTTTTTTAAAAAATTTAGTATTTTTATAGTGAAATTTATAGTAAGTTTTTAACCCTTGTGCTATCCAAGGCACTTTAACATTGGGAGTTGGGTCATCTAGACCCACTAGACAGTGCTCTGAACCTTTTTTCTTCAATGATTTGTGAACCTCACTGGTGTCCATGGATTACATGAAATCTTTCCACCTTTATCCATCTTCATCATGGTAGGGAGAACACGTCAATGGAAGGGTGGGGTCATCTAAGATAGCACAAGGGATACTCTAATTTCCTGTACTCAAATCCTCAGTGCAGAACCTTTTTCTGCACTTTTTTTGACAGGAAAGTGGATGAACAGCAGATGGCAGCATCTATATTCATCAGAAAAGTGATGCAAAAAAACTGTATAAATACTAAATATTAATAATAAATTAATTCAGTTAAATTTGAATTCAGCTTCTTTTAGTTTTTGTTACCATATGACACAGTTGGAAGATTAGTTGACTATTTTTCCATCAAAAAACAAAAAAGAAAAGTCTAGATCTTTCTTTTTGTTTAATGTTTATGTACGTTTATGTAAATATTAATGGAAAGACCAAAGCTTCAGATTATATATGAAGTTATAGTGTGGGGTAGAAAATAAGCAGTAATATGTATATGTAATGGGCATATTTTATTTTTTATTTTTTTAATTTCCAATAAAACTATGACTAATTTTCCTAAGTTTGAAAATCTCTATGTATAAATATATATGTTTTAGTTGGTGTTCTTAAGCTTTTTTTGTATTGATTACTTGAGAAAAATAAATCCTAAACCACAGATTTCTTCTTTTTTCAAAACAAAGATGAAACATTTTCTGGCTTAATGGTTTTACTCTCCACTGACCTCCATATGGAGGTGGGCCTCCACATGGAGTCGGGTCACAAGGTCAAAACGATGCTGATCAGGTGGAATAAAATGGATTGTGATCGCCACAGGGATCAAAGGCAAATGCAGACATGCCACGCCCCTCTACCCTTCCTCTACCGTACAAACCTCCTGACGGGAAAACCCACTGACCCCTGCAAGCAGAGGGGGGAGCCAGAGGAGCCTGGGTGATTCCTGGTGGGAGGATGCAAAAGATACTTGGAAACCCAAAGGGATGAAGGGGAAAGCAAAAACTCAGGCTTGCACTGCCAGTGTTTTGTTAAAGCAGATGTTCGCTCTACAGAACTTTGTTACTGTGATGTGATTTGATGTAGGCTCGAATCGATCCGATTAAAGCAGAAACGTTCAAAGAGAAAGACAAAACAGTAATAATACAGAATTAGAGTTTACTAAACACAGACTGAACGCAGAACTGCACAAATGTGTTGGAAATGGAGTCTTAAAGCAAGAAAGACACATTTATGCATCTGTGCAGGGGAGATTTTATTAGAAAATATGTGTAAATATGGAAAAATCAGATTTTTTTTTGAGAGGCCTCAGTAGACGAGCAGATGAGTTTCTGAATGCAACACTCAAAAATAAACCAGTGAAGGTCAGCAACAAAAAAGGCTTAGAAAACATAAACCAAAGTTGCAATTCTAAAAAAAATCCAACAATTTAAAGATCAATAAGAGACAGAATATGGAAAAATAAGTGAACTGATGATAAAAAAAAATCTCTGCCGTCTGCTCTCGACCACACCGACGAGCAGAAAATCCTCAGATTGCTTGGAGGCAAATGATGGGGAAGAGATCCTCAACTCAAATTTTTTTGTATAGCACTTTCACACAACAGCAGTTGACACACAGTGCTGAAGACAAGAAATAACAGAAAACGCAAAAACACATTGAAACTTAAGATAAAATATAGGGAATTAAAAAAATTACAAAACGTTACACTGACACCAAAATAACAAAAGTCTCATGTTGAATTAAAAGCCAGAGCATAAAAATTAGTTTTCAAACCGGTTTTAATAATGGACAGTGGTGGAGCTTCTCTTGAGGTCAGCGGCCAAGACTTTCAAGACTCCCCTCTGAGCTTCCGTCTGGACCTTGGTACCTCCAGAAGCAGCTGATCTGGGGCACCAGGCAGGTACAGGGGGCAAAACCATGTAAAGATTTAAAAACAAATCTTAAAATGAACCCTAAAATGCACAGGCAGCCAGCGGGGCCATGCTAAAATTGACCGGCTGAGTCCAAAATAAAGAGAGTTACAGTAATCCAGCTGGGACATGATGAACGTGTGGGTTACCATTTTAAAATTGCAGATGTTAAGAATCGTTTACCTCTGCAAGTTGGCGAAGATTTCAAAAAGCTTGACTTCACCACTGAGCTCATCTGTTGATCCAATTTGAAACGACTGTTCAATTTAAAACCCAGGATAGAAACAGTTGGTTTTAAAAAGCCAGTCAAAGAACCCAAATCAACTGGGGGACGGTCCACTAAAATGATTCAGTCCAAAAACTAAAACTTTTCTTTCCATTAAAACTCAAAAAGCTTAGGGCCAACCAGTCTTTAATGTGCTAAAGACATGATAGGAGCTGCTTCATGGAGAAATACTCCTTCTTTTTAAACGGCAGATAAATCTGACTGTCATCCGCGTACAAATGAAAAGAAATGCTGTGCTTTCTCTGAATTGACCCTAAAGGTAACAAGTATAAGGAAAACAAAAGCCCTAAAACCGATCCTTGTGGGACCCCATAAGAAACCCGAGCTGAGGTGGGTTCATAACCACCTCAGCTGACACACATGGTTCTCTCTGACTTAAACCAGTCCAGCAGAACCAGCATCATTTGCTAGGAGAATATCGTTGCTGACTCTTAATAACGCCAACTCTGTACTGTGCAAGGGTCTATAACCAGACTGAAACTCTTCAAGAATTTGATGTTGGTTTAAGAAATCCTCTAGCTGTCAGTAGACCTCTTTTCTCCAGGAGTTTTGAGATATAAGGCATCTTGGAGATGGGTCTAAAATGAGCCAACACAGTACTGTCCATGCAGGCTGGGTTTTTAAGTAGCGGCTGAGGCGTTGGAGGTTTGAAAACAGCAGGGAGGACACCAGCAACCAAACTGCTGTTGACGATAGAAAGGACCGTCTGTGCAACACTGGGGAAGACCTCCTTGAAAAGCTTGTGTGGGATAGAATCTAGGGAAGAACCTGATGGTTTACTTTGACTGACCAACTCAAATTCTCTCAGAATTGCTGAGCAACGCACACAGGTCAAAGTGCCAGAAGAAGGAAGAATAATGCGAGCCCTCATGTTTGACACCTTGTTGTTAAAAAAATAGTAAAACAAATTGCACAGGTCAGGCAAAACCTCTACAAACCCCTCCTGTGGAACACTAACAACATAATCTATCATTTTAAAAAGCACCCGTACTCTTGTTTAGTCTGTTTTACAGCATCTTGATAAAAGTGCCCACAGTGCTTCAGGATTTGTTATGAGATCTGTGGTTTGTCCTTCCTCCAGCTGCAAAGAAGCGACCCAGGTTCTCTCATTGACCCTTAGGCTCAGGTTTAGAGCGAGGGTTCAGTATCTTTAGAGGAGCCACCGAGTCCAGGATGTTCCTGCAGGAGGAATGAAACCAGGACCGAGCTCCAAAACATCAGCAGCAGAGGAGGAAGCAGTGAGCCGGTTAAAAGCAGTGGAAGAGCTGACGATCCTGGAGGAGCGGCCGATTTTACTGCAGCGCATAAAGCTTCAAACACTACAGGCATGTGATCTAAATATCATAATACAGGTAATCCATAGGAGAGGACAAGATCCAGTATGTGTCCTTGTTCATGAGTGGCTCCAGACACTGAACAAAATTAGGAGTCAATGATCTCTAAGAAGTCTGTCAGGCTTCTCAGGAAAGCACACATGAGAAGATTATTGCTATGCTACTAACATAAGTTTGTCACAAATTCCCACTATCGTATCCCATTTAATATAAAAGATAAAAGCACGAGTCCTGTTATGTTCTGGGTCAAACTGAACCGTTTTTAAATGTTAAACTCTTGGGGGGGAAAAAAAAAAACTTTTTCAACTTTGAAACTCGTCCTGCTGGGCTAATTTAGTGTAATCAACATATAAAATGACAAATGGATTCAAATTGAAACAAACATCAATGGACGGTTAAAAACATCCATGTAACACGCTGTTAATAAAATCATTAAGTTAACAACCGCAAAAACGAGTAAGTTTAAAAAAAGGTTGCAATGAAGTAAATAAATACTGTACTCCTGTGTTGTGGTTAAGTGTATAATACTTTATTATATTTTCATGGTGTATTTTATTAAAAATCAGGCATTTTATCCAACTATGTGAAGATGAAATACAAAATGGTATTTCCCTTCCTACACACACATTTTAGTAAAATATACACATAATTTTACCCCAAGAAGAGTGAATGTTTGATTAAAAATATATATATCTACATTAATCAAATCCTTGTTTCTTTGCATCTGGTCTCACATGCTGGGAGAAATTCCTTCATACCAAAGCACAATGACACACTTTTTTTCTTTTTCTTTTTTTACGGGCCATAGGCTTTTGTGTGCATTCATAAGTTAAGCAGAACAATCAAAGCTTTGTCCTCCAACAACAATAGATTTACTCCAGTGGGAAATGTACAAGTCCAGTTAACGGGGGAAATTTTAATTACAGTATGGAGATTCAACCAGCTGGCCTCCTTCCAGCTCCTTCATAGTCCCACAGACCCACAAACACCCAAACGGGCTTTGACTATTTCCGACATCATTTTATTTTTTTTCACGTTTTAATTTTTACAAAGTCTCAAAATTCTGATTAAGACTAGAAAAAAGTCTAAAATGATGAAGATGTAAGTTTGTGGACCCATGTGTAGAATTTTCCTTTCTGTTTAGCCTCTGCATAAATGGTTCAGTCCAGTCTTCTATTTATTATGAATATCTTTGGTTAAATCAATTTGAGAATAGGCTTCTGTGAAATAGTTTTTAGTATTGTGAGGCACCAGATGATTTAATGTGAGGAAAGTGCCACAGAAATAAAGTTTACTGGGATTCTGGGGAGCAACCACCTTCAGGTGGAGCCATCTTTAAAGCTTAAGCTACGTACGCAGCTGGCACTTAATGCACGTTTAACAACATGCTTAGCTCTTGGTGTTCACATTGGACAAGCAGGGAGGGGCTTCTTCTATACCTTTTCTACTGTTAACTAGAGCATATTTGCCACCTGCAGTTGGAGGAGGCGAAATCTCAAAGCGGTGCAAATCTCTCAATGTGGGGACAAATATAAAACGGTTGAGTTCATTGCTATTATCTTTGCAACGAGGTATATGGATCAGAGTGGCCTTGATTAATCTTTGAAAAACAAACGCAGACGTCATCGTGTCTTGGTTTACCGGATGAACATCACTACTAAAGCCAGATCCCTGAATGGTAAAGGTTGGACCTGGCTTAACTGGCAATGTTCGTTCAATAGCAGCGCATTTTGTTTGAAGAGCCTGAAAATGGTCATAAAAACTTGCGTTTGTTATTTTTTTCAAGCCCGTGGGGACTGTGCAAGGAGCCCATTAGTACTGTTTGACTAATAGGTGCACGCTCCTTCCCTGACTTTCAGAACTTAGGAAGTCAGACAATCAGAGTGGCGTTTGAGTGTACATCCTACACTGACGCGTCACGTGCACACCACGAGCATAGAGGCATTCATGTGTGGTCAGTAAAGAGCAATTGGAGCGTCCCTGGTACGTCATAAGT
The DNA here is from genome assembly GCA_037389245.1 of Oryzias sinensis. Taxonomy (NCBI): domain Eukaryota; kingdom Metazoa; phylum Chordata; class Actinopteri; order Beloniformes; family Adrianichthyidae; genus Oryzias; species Oryzias sinensis. Next base: position 3,856,183 of record CM074509.1, read on the forward strand.
ATGTGTAACTTACATTATCCCTGTAAATACTTGACAATATACCGACCACACACACCATAGTGGTACGTTCCATTTTCATGACGTCCCTCAAGGTGGTCGACAAGCCTCAAGGAAACGCCTGCCCTCCGTTTAAGATGTGACCACTCCTCTTCGGGACCCTCCACGGGCCTGGACAACCCAAAAACCTGCAGCACAGGTGCATGTCTCTAAGACTTGCAACTCCATCCCTCGAGGGCCAGTGTGTCTGCATGATTTCCAGATATCCAAGCCCAACTCATGACAGATTACCTGCTGTGCTCAGCCAATTAGAATGTTCTGATGTATTACATATATGCTCTGGCTGTGGTGATGGTGCACGGTATGTTAGAAAACATGCAGGAATGTGGCTCTCCAAGCCTGGAGTTGCCCATCCCTGAAGGTTTCTCACACACAAGCTAAAGTTCATGAAAGCAACTTTTGAGTTAATGTTGCTTCCTGTATGGTCTTCAACATCTCTTATGAGAGAAATTCAAATGTTCGTTAATCAAATATAATCAAAAAATCTGTTTTCATTTGATTCCACAATGGAGGAAAAAACGTGTTACCATAGTTGTATTGATAAAACCGAACTTAATAAAATAACACACATCCCTGCAGGGTTGAGGATGAAGACAATTTTCTATGATGCATTTCAGTTTTCAAATTGTGTAGAAGATGAGGTACTGAATGGACACGATTGGAATGCCTCCGCTTTGCTGCAGTAGACTGTGACAGTGTGCCCTGAATGTTGAACATAGTGGAAAACGCTTCTTTTTTTCAGGCGAGCCTCTTCTTCTCTCCACATTTGCATTTCACTTGGGGCCGATCAAGTTGGCTCAGGACCAATTACAATGAGGTAATGTCTTTTGAGGACTCCGATTGGCTGCTGGGGAACTGCCTATGGTGGTCCCATACAAAGGAAAGATGTGGGCTACAGTACGAGGGGCACAGAGTAAACTCCCGTTTGAGGTTGGAGCCCCACTTTAGTGCACACACACAGACACACACTGCCCTCAGATTCCTTGTTGCCGTCTCCACTGCTGATGAAGGAGTCCATTCATGACCGCTGACAAATTACTACTGAAGCATGAGACTAAAGGGACCCCCCATCCCTCTGTCTCTTTCTACATCTCCCTCCATTATAGACTGTGTGAGACTTGGGTGTGAGAGAATATCACACGGGGGCCCAGACCCATGAAAGGAGCATTATATTTGGCTGCTCCAAGCATCAACAGAACTCCTTTTAAAGCTGTAAATGTCATTTTTTTTTTATTTTTGTAAAAACAGTTATTTTAACTTGATTTATGAAGCACTTGTCAAAAGGTTGAAGCATTTGGATTAAATGCAGTTTGTGTAGACGGTGGATTCTGTTTTCTGTCTTGAAGGCAGGAAAGAATCGTTCAGATCCAGGGGAAACAAAACAGCTGCTATCAAAATCAATCAAACTTCATTGTAAATTGGATTAATTATCCATTGCTGAAGCACGTCGATGGGATTTTTTTTAAAAACATGTCAGTGATTGTTTCCTTGCAAGGAAAAGGCTGCAAAGAGGTGGAAAAAACCCTCAAATTTCTCTGTGATCTGTGGTTAAAGATGTTGTTTTAAATAAATGCTGATAAGGGAGTCTTGTATTCCTTCTGGGAAACAAAAATGTAGAATAAGTGTTCGACGTAGATATTATGAGGCTTTATTAAGCTTCTCATTTTGTTTAAATTCTTTTCTAAAGTGAGTAATTTCCACTTATCACACAAGTCTTTTGACTTCATAAATGTATCAAAATAAGCTACAATAGATACATATAATCTAAAAAATATATAAACCATTTGTGTAAAAGTAGCAAAAACATTTTGGGACAGTATTAAATTCAATTTAAAGTAATTCTATCAAACATTGAACTTTATTCCCTTCTTGAATGCTCTTGCAGAACTGTTTCTAGATTTTAATATCTTATTATGAGATTACTAACTTGCTGCATTGACAGATAATTTTACTTCTTTCCAGGCATTTTCGTACTAAAACTAGTGTTTTTTTTTTCCTATTTGTAGGCTCAGTCTTGTAGTGCAGTGGGTTGAGAAAGCCCCGCTTTGTATTTGTCTTTTTAAACATTTGAAGCAGTTCACATATTGTTATTGATCCCTCACTACTACTACTTCTACTGCTGCTGCTTCTTAAATACTGCTAACTTTTACTAAACATCAGAAAGTTTCCTATTTTAGTTATTTAACTGGTGAATTTAAAAACTGCATGTTAACAGTCAAAGTATAAATGTCTGCAATGTAAAAAATAAAAAAAATAAAACGGGAAATAAAAAACGTTTTGTAGACAGTTGGAGGTTAAATCCTAAAGATGCTAAAGGGGATTAGGAGATCCAAACTTGGCACATCCAAATTCCAGCCCTGCAGGGAGTCATGGGGGTGCTATACTGTCCTGAAAGTAATCCTCCGGTTGTGGGCCTCCATTAGTTAACCAGCCAACTGGAACAAAGGCAGAAATCCATGCAGACCTCCAAATGTGGGTCAGTCCCTCCGTTTACCTCAAATAAACCAGATGAACTGTTTTTCCTCCACAAGATCGTTGTTCCTGCAAACAGCGTTACGACAGCATCCATGTGATGCATTTAATGTTTGAGAAAAATATGTATATTTAAGACAGACCCTTAATTTTGGTTTTGCAACATTTCAAAGGAGTTTTCAAAGCACAAACACACGTGAATATGTTCACATCGATGTTAACATTGATGCACGGATGCAGAAGTTTTTATTCTTTAAAAACCTGACAACTGACAAAAAAAACTGAGCAGTAATTTGGTCAAAAAGTTGCATAAGTCTGGGTTTAAAGCTAAATAGTAAGAATACAGTTAAGCAGCCGCTTCTCAGCTGTTTATGCATCTTCTGTTTAGTGGGTTAAAATTTGGATAATAATAGTGAGCTAAGAGGTGAATCTACAAGATTGGCAGCTTTATTCCTGTTGCCGTGGTTATGCAGTCTTGTCCATCAGCGTTCCCCCTACCAAATCTATCTCCACGGTTACGCTCTGGCAGGAGCCGAGTAGCAGGAGGCCAGGCTTGGGCCGGAATAATGAGGCGAAAGAACTTCAGGTTCACTTCTACGGTTACATTTACATCTTTACATCCTAAAATATGTTTGAAAATCAGCATCATTTATTCATTTATTTAGATCCAATAGCTTCTTTCATGGCTTATAAACTCTTTATGACAAACACAGAAAGGTTTCTGACCTTGAAAAGAATCCTTATTAGGAAAAGGGATACAGTTCTGTCGAGTTTAGGCGCCATTAATATGAAAAAAAAAGGCTTTCCAAGAGGAATCAGACAAAGTTCACACACATTTAGAAAAGAAGAAATAAGGGACAGAAGAGTTGGGAGGAGCAAATGTTTGAGAAGTTGGCAGAGAAACCAGAAGAGTTTGAAATCGAACACAAAGAGTGAGGAGGAGGAGGAGGAGGAAGAACGGAGTTGATGCTTCTAAACTCAAACTGGTCTGTCTTTGTTGTAATAATCTTTATAAAACAGAACAAACTTTGTTCAAAAAGTTCTTTATTTCATAAAAAAATAAATCAGATGCAACACAAAACAGATTCGATTTAAATTCTATTTTTACTCTTTGGTTTACACGACACACAAGTGAGTGTAAAAGTTCCAAAACATCAGCAAGAATGAAGAGGAAGTTTTTGGTTTCATTTTGAAAAACGTGTTTAGCAAGTAAAGATGTAAACATTAAGAAGAAAAAAAAAGTAAATGCAACACAAATAGACCTGCCTGTTGATGAAAAATGTTCCCTTTTATTGTGTTTCCCTGCAGAGACAACCTATGCATCATATGTTTTTTGTTTTTATAAGATTATAAATTGTGACCATCTCAGAAAATTGAGGCTCAAATAAGGTCAGAGCTTAATTAATTATGTTTTGTTTGGGAAACATTTATAGCTGAAACTGTAATTTAGCTATAAATATTATGCTTTATTATTCTGGCTCTGATTATGCAAAAACATCTTTCCTTTTTAAATTTCAGACTCTGTTATTTCATTTTTGATAACCTAACAAAGTCCAGAAAGAAAGGTCAAGCTGAAAAAAGTTTCCTGATTTTGGATTCTTGGAATATTTTTGCATTTTAGGTGAATAAACTTTTGGATGTTTTTATTTTGAAATGAACAATCTTTCATCTTAAGTCTCCAAATTGAAGAAAATCCAAATCTGGAAATTCTGATGATACGTTTTACCTCCATCTTTTTTTAGAACGACAAACAAAGTGCCAGATTTTTGTAGATGTTCTCAAAATATTTTATGATTTTGGAGCAGGTGAGTCAGTGTGTAGCTTTTCTTTTTAGGTTCAATCCGAAACAATAAAAGGTGAAACAATTCCTGAAACAAGTGTGTGCTAATCGGAGATTCCAGCACATTTAGAGTAGGTCTTTTGGTCCAGGTAGAGCACGGCACACACCTGCTTGACTTTACAGTCTCCAGCACAGATGATGCTGCTGTCGTAGTTGACCATGAAGTGGCTGAAATACGTGTCAAAGGCTTTGGTTTGGGGCTCCAGAAAGCTCAGGCCCAGCTGAAGGAGGCTTTGTGGCTGCAGGTCAGTCAGTCCGAAAGCTTCAGTCATGATATATTCAAGCCTCCAGTCGGACTTTTGTTTCTCGTTGGCTTCCGTCAGATTCAAATAGTACTGCCAGATATCCTTCAGAGGGCAAGAGAAAAGCAGCAAAAGGAGAGGGAGAGGGAGAGGAGGGGAAGGAAAGGCCTTTGAGTCTCTCTGAATAACAGAAACTGGTTTTGTTTGCTGACGGACAGCATGATTAATCATCCAGAAGGACTTTTTGCCTCAGTCTGAGGACAGAATATTTTGAGTTTCAGCTGAATTTGACTGAAATCCTGCCAGTTTCAAGACCCACTCAGATGAAAATCATGATTTTGGTGTTTTTAACATGTTCTTGTGACACGTTTCCTGACATATATAAAGAAAATTAAGCTCAAAATTTCATTTCGGAGTATATCTTGATTTAAATCGTTGAGAATCAGAAGCAGACGTAAAAAAGGGCGTTAAATAAAGAGCATACTTTTGACGTAGATAATACACTGGGCGGTCCACAAGCTTTCTGCCCCACTTAAACAGAAAGTGCTCAGCACATTTCAGAGGCAAAATTTCAAATGAACTACCACTCTGCAGACACTATGTCCTAGGAAAAAGTCGTCTTTGTATTTTATTTTATTCTTTTTGGCTGAGAACTGCCCAATTAAAATTGAAAATAGATCAAAAGATGATCAGAGTGGGTCTTTTAACACCTTATTTTGTTGTTTTATTGTGAAAGGGTAAAAAAGAAAATTTGAAAACTTCACTGGTTCTCAAATCTAAACCGGAAAACCTCAAAACGTTAAAAAATGTCTGTTTTCTGTTGCATTGCTTTGGTTTAAAACAGTGAAAAACTACAGAATTATTTCTAAAATGTCATTCAGGACTACATAAGATCTTTTTTTTTTTCACTTAGTTTTGGTCAGAACTAGTTGGTAGCTGACTGAACATAAACAGCTTCCTGCAGCATTGCTCAATATTAGGTTAATCCATGGCAAAAAGGGGCTGGGTATCACTGCCAAAATACTGATCCAATACCTGAATCAATTTGTATTCATCACTAAAAATTAACTAGAAATCTATTGATTTGTTAAACCCACCTTTAATTCCCAAAAATCATGTATTTGATATATAAAATATACGATAGTATTTATATATCTCACTGGTTTGGCAAAAAATCCTGCCTGATACACAATCAGTGTAGGATTTAGTAAAATTGGATAATTCCTTTCCTCAGACATGAAAGTTTTGTTTTAAAGTAGCATAGTAGGATTGAGGACTTGCAGCGCCGGCCTTCTTACCAGCATGGAGTAGTCCTGACTGTTGTACAGGTACATGCGGAAGCCCGGGTTGTTGGAGTACGACTCCAACACATTTTTAATGGGAGTGACCGCCGGCGACACAAAGAGGGAATTCACCGGTTTGCCTGGCAAGAAAAAGAGCCAAAAAAGTGAAAAACTGGACACAAAAAGCAATTCCAGACACTTGCACATATATTAAGGAGACAATGGTCAAACAGTTTTAAAATTAAACATATGCAGAGAAAAAGGTAACTCTGACTTAGTCACACCTTTGCAGGGATTATCCATTTCTGCATTTGTTTCTTTTATATTTTTAAAAAGTGCACATTTGCGATACTGTGCAGAAATGAAGTGAAAATATGTTCAGTCAAATTGCAGTTTTTATTTCTTCAAGCGTGTCTAATTTAAAAAAGATTCTAAATGGATTTGATTTATCTATTTATTTTTACTTTTATTATCTTGTTTCTCTGTTTTATTGCTGAAATTGCTTGAAATCAATCAAATCAAATCAGTCAGTCCTGGATGGAAAATCACCTAAATGTAAACTATGTAAAATTACAGCAACTTTCTCCAAATTCTGGATGCTAATATCCCACCCTAGACCTGTAGCCACTGTCAATCATTTATCTTTAATAAATAAAGGAAAACATTGTTTATCTTAGTGTACTTAGAAGCTACATTTCTTTATATAACTGGAAATAAATTCAGGTTAAATGTGAAAAATTCTTTAACTTGCATAAAACCAAAATGTGACAATAACCAAACAAAACAACCCTTTTACCCCGCTGGTCCAGCAGCACCATGATGCTGTCTCGGTGGGTGTGGCCGTAGAAATGCCCGGCAATCACGTGAGCGTACTTCCTGAAGATGCTGACCAGCCTCTCGTTGTGGCGTTTCTGAATAGCAGTGGTGTTTTTGACGAAAGGCAGGTAGCCCACCGGAACGTGACCTATGATGTAAATCTACAGACAAAAAAAACAAAGGGAAATATTTGTTTCAAAAGGTTACATAACCAAATATTTGAAACAAAACTTCTGATCACGTTACAGTAAAATAACAGGTCTTACCTTCTCCCGGTTCTGAGCGGCTGACTCCAGAGTTTTCTGCAGCCACTGGAACTGTCCAGCGGGATCCGACATGTTTTTGGTGACTTGGTCAGGACCGTAGTAAAGGATTGTGTTGAGACTAACCAGCCGCAAACCGGGTTTTACCAGCTGGGAGTAGAAACCGCCTAAAGCAGTGAAGCAAATGACGAAACAAAGCTCAAAACTTCACTGACCAACGCAGAAAACTGGATCTCAAGAGTGTCATTTGGCTTTTTACAGTCATATTCTGCCATGAACGCTTTTTTTTTTCTCATATTTTAATGCTAAATTGAATTTAAAAGAGGCTTTAGTTACTGTTTGGCTGATGTGAAAAACCGGTCATACTAAAGTTTGACACTAGTTAAAATGTGTTTATAAAACATATATCTAAAACCTAATTAGACATATTTGTATTGCAGTTTTTTAATGTGCTTTATTTACTTTATTTATTAGAAAAAAAGTGCTAAGCTTGTTTTTAACTAATAGGTTTTGGAATTCACAAATGTTTATTTCTAAAACCCCTCTTCATTAAATTATCGCTATTTGTTTCAGAGCTTGATCATAATTTAAAAAAAAAAGGAAATATTTTGAGGCAAGACATCTTCTCACAAAAGGAAATAGGGCGTGATTTAGCAAAAAATGCATGTGATATTCTTCAAAAATCTTCTGTAGTAGTAAAAGTACCTTCTGAAAGCGTGAGCAGAGCTTCACTTTGCAACCAGGGTTTCCAGAGCTCTGCAGCTGCTTTATAGATGGCATTGGTGGAGGCTGGCATCTGGTCCTAAAATAGAAACATTTTCTTTTTTTTTATCTTTAAAACATTTATTTTTGCACAAAAAATTACTTCCAAGTAGCTGGACGTTTTTATAATGTTTACACCAGTTAAGTTCAGAAGCAAAGTTTCTTTGTTTGCAGTTCACTTTTTACAATTTTTTTCAAAGCTTTTGCCGTTTGCATGTTCAGTAACTTAACACTAACCTATGAGTTAAGTTTAAAAGGCAACTTCTGCAAAAAACAAAAAGGTTAATTGTCCACAATTCTTAGAAACAAAGCATTGTGTAAGTGTCAGCACATGTGTCTAAATTACACAACCTACAAATGGATGTCAAAAATTTCATATTTTTCATATATTAATTATAAACCTAAAAGGAAAAAACTGCTTTAGCGTAATTATTACATAAACAGTCTGAACAGACCACTAAAAGGAAACAAATCTGCATCAAACAGTGAAGTTGAATTATTTTTTGCAATGCACACAATAACTATCGGTGCTGCTACCTGTGGCCAGTAGTCGTGGTTTCCTAAAGCGGGGTAGACGGCGAGGTTAGGAAAGTGCTCTCTGATGGTGTGAGTCATGTTGCCGATCACCTGGATCACCATGTCTGTGGAGAGCTCATCAGGAGGGACGTGAGGCGGACTGTCACTGCGGATGAGGAGACAGGAAAAGGGTCATATTTTGTTCAATATAATGCCCATGCAGGTTCATCATTATGACTGCAGTTCACTCAAAAGCCACAAAGCAGGTCATAACGTATCTTTGCTGTAATAATAGTAAAGTTAAACAAACAGCAGCCAACAAATGTTACACATCATATACCAGGAAACCTCAAAATAAAACATTAATGTATTATGAACTACATGAAAATTCAATGTTTTTTTTTTAACAAAAAGGTGTAAGAAACACAATGGGGGGGGGGGGGTTCTGCACTTTATTTTGAAGAACCCAAAAAAAAGTGAAGTCAAACCTGGTAATAACATTTTAAAATCCACAACTGGTCATCAAAACTGAAGTGGACAGCCACACCACCTGTTTGTCTGACTAACAAGCACCTCCATGGTATATTAAGGCAGATTTGTCTCCATTCAGCAGAATCCTGGAGAAACGGTTCACTCGCTTAGTTTAACCTTCCTGTTTTTTCAAGTTTTAAGGTCAAACTCTGAAAAAAGATTGAATAATCCAGAGATTTAACAGAAACATGTTCAGGGCCTGCTGTGATTTATAAGCACAAATGAATTAACACAGATAAAAATACGTTTGTGTAGATAAATACATGGCTCATTTGAAATTATCACACTAAAACACACTAATTACATACGTTTCAGACTTTTTTTTTTCCAAAATAAGATGCTCTAAACAGGAATGTATAAAGTGCAATCATGGGGTTTCTCTAATAACACAACCTTAAAAAAGGAAGTGATGCCTCTGATTGCAGAGTCAGATTTGGATTGTGGTTTTTAACCGACACGCTCACATGCACTCCTGTGGCTTTAATGCAGTGAATTCTAATCAAACCTGTTTAAAACTTGTGTGTTCTGCTCAACCTGAGAGAAAATGTTAGAGGTTTTAGTTTGAAAGGCAAGTTTTAGGATATTTTTTCATGCATGAAGTTTAAAAGAAAATGAATGATGGTGAGATATAAGCATTATTGCTGGTTGTATTTTTTTTTTTATAAAAGATGGCTGTGACCATCCTAACTAAATAAAAACACACTATTTAACTGCTATAGGTTGTGTTTGTAGAGCCAGAACAGACAGGAACCTGTAGGTTTGGGTTCCTCATAACTTTGGGACACTTATGAGTCATCAAATTTCCCTCAAGGAAAAGGAAGGACGCCCTCAGAGGTCACAAGATCAGCCTCTCCTGTTTCCACATGGGTACTGACCCGGTCCATATGATGAAGTCCTGGGGCTGTGTGAGCGGTGCCATGTGGGCAAAGGCTGACTGGATCAGACTGTAGGGGGAGTCACACAGGAAGTCGCCATAGATCCCGGCGTGGGCGGCAGGAACCCCTTTGGAGGAGAAGCAAACCTTGGTGGGGTCTGGAGCCAGGTGGTATGTGGGATCCAGGTGGAGGTCTGTGATGTGCCAGAACCTGCCTGGAGACAGACAGGAAGTTTTCAAAAGAAATGTTACATATATATGCCTTTAGAATTGGGACCTTGCATTTTTATCACATTTTATGAAAAATAAATGTTGCTTTTTTATCATATTATGTGATATTGATATAAAAGAAATTCAATTTTATTGATAATGTTTAAAGTCATAACGACTTTTTTGCTGAATCTTATAATAAAATAGAAGCTAACGACGAAATAAAGCGTTTTTGGCCTAAACAAGATTAATAATAAAGGTAATTTCCGCAGCACTACTGTTTCTACTCACCTGTTCCCGACAGGTAATTTCTGTCAGTCGGTGCGGTCCGAACCGAATCCGATCCCAACCAAGAAAGGAACAAAATAACCCAAATTACCGCCATTGCGAACTGAAAGTGACACGACGGAGCATCTTATCAGCTGTTTGAAATAAACAGGAAGTAAAATTGACCCACTGGTCACGTGACCGCGATGTCACCGCTCAGGAGGTGGAGCTTCTTCCCTTCATGAAGTTCAGCTTTACCGATTTGTTTCAGCCATTTTTGAGAAAAATATCGTTAAATTATTATATTAGCTGCATAAATAAATATTTATTTTTAAAGGTAAAATATTAGAGCAATATTTATAAAATGTATAGATAGTAAATATTCGTTTTTAGAAATATTACTGGTTTAAAAGTTGGAAATGCAATTAATCAAAAAATAATAATCATTTATTTTTGTAAAACAGTTTGAATGAATGAGAAAAATAAACCAGGTTGAACGTATATTTACCTATGTAAATCTTGCATAAGTAACACAATCTAGTATAAAACTTACAAACTGAAAGAGAAAAGGGTTTCCAAACAGTATTAATAGTTAAGTTACCTTTTATTCTAATAGCTAAAAAAATACAATTTGCCTTTCTAACTTTGTTTTTTTAATAAGCTTTCCTGCATTCGTTATTTTTAACCAAATGATTAAACTGAAAACTAAATAAATTACAGTTAGCATTTCTACTAAATGTATATTGCATAGGCCATACTGCAATTATCTTCTAAAATCATAATGGTGACCTCATAGCATCCACTTTTTAACTTTAAAACACAGAAGTCTGCAATAACTGAGTCACTGTCTTCATTTCTCTTTTCATATGTATGTCTTTCATAGCTTATTGATAATTGACAAAATAAAGAAAGCATGAAAAATGCTAAACTAAACGTTTGAAAAATCTTTTAAAGGTTGTTCATTAGGTGCAGAGAATGCATTGAAAAGAAAAGTCAATAAAGCCAGTACAAAGAGTAAGAACTGTTCATCTATAAATGTGCATTGCAAGACTTTGAGTAATGCAAATAAAGTTTTGGAGAAAAAAAATAGCTTGATTTGATTTGATTGATTTATTTCAAGCATTGTAGTCAAAGCAATAAAGAATTTACACATATTTATCAAACTCATTACAGAAATGATGAATGCATAGATTAAAAAGACAGAAAACAAAACAAAAATGTCACTTAAATCACATTTGCTTAATTAAATACAGCGATCATTAACTGAGGTATAAGTAGAGTTTGATTTATTGCTTGAAAAGGAGTGGGAAGAAGCAAGCTTATATAATCCCACCCCTACTGAGTTCATTCATTTGATAGTTTAACAGTGTTTTTAAATCCGATTCTGATCCGATAGATTCTCTTCAAGTAACAAAATCCAGTTCCTAGAAATGATTGATGATCTTCAGAAAACATTCATTCTTGATTTCAGTAAACAGTAACGATACCGATATGTAATAATAATTGATTATCATTAGAACACATGATAACATCAAACTAGTAATTATTGCTACACATTGCAGATCAAGTAAAATAAGAAACTCAAGAAAATTATGTATTTACTTGCAGCGTGACGTTTTTATTGCAAATTTAGTGCTCGCATCTTTAGTAAACGACACATTTGAACATCAATATTAAACAATATATGAGATGATTATCTTTACTGATACATTAAACATTCTTTGATGACCATTTGTAAAGTGATATAATTGTTCTCGGGAGCTGTGCTTTGATCAGGGGATGATTATAAATCAAAGTTTAAAGTTCATCCTGAGTTGATTAGAAGAACAGTTATCTCCAAACTGCTCTGAAGAGGGAGATCTGAAAATGGTTTGTACCCTGGACTCTGCATCGAATGTCTTTTTAAAATGCTGATAAAGGAACTTTTTAAAGATTCCTTCTTCTAATATATTTGCTGCAAAAGCTTCAAATCTCTTGACTGATGATTATAAGAGGTTGAAATGATGAACTGCAAATGATTTTTCTGCAAAACTTTGCACCAGAAAATATCTTGAAATAAAACAATAATTGAACCACAGCAATAAAATGGGTGTTTATAGGTTTTTATCTGGTGTCTCCAATGTAATCATTTTGACATACTGGTGCATTTATTCTCGCCATAAAACAGGCTTATTACAGAGTTCAGCTTTGAGGGAAATGTGAGGGTAATGTGTGTTATGCAATATGATTTTTGTCATTGTAACTTTATGGCCTCAGATAAGAAGGAATATTCTGTCCTTTCTCTGCAGAAATATTGAAAAAGTTTAGGTTTGAAGCTATTTTGGCCGAATATTGTTGTAGATCAAAGACGTAAAAATACTTTTTTTCATCAAGTAAAAGACCATAAGACACATTTTGTGTTTTTTAGTTTTTTCCTTTATTTGTTTTGCACTGGGTTGCAAAGACAACTCAACCATCATGACAGAAATCATGATAAAAAGGTATTCATATAAAAAAAAAATCTTACACAACATGCAGCTTGCAAGCCAAGTGGAGGCAGATGAAGTGCAAAGAAAACCATAAGGTCAACAATAATTTTAAAAAATCACATAATGGTCCATTTAGGGGAGCCGGAGAGTTCATGCCTTCTCGTAGGTACGCACCGCATGGACGTCTCCAAATGTCAAATTCTGCAGAAAAGAGATGACAGTTAGCAAAGTCTAAGTAAAACACATCTAATCATACAAATAAGTCAAAAGGGTCACTTGGCAAAATAATTTTTTTTACTGTTTTGCTTAATTCTGCACAACTCTTAAACTATTACAAGTTTTTTTCTCTTGGTGCTTCGTGTCTAAAGAAACCCTATGAAGCCACGTTTGCTGCTCAATGGTATCATTTTTTTTTCTTCCCTTTTCTTGTTTGTTGTGCGAGTTTTCCATTTCTCACCATGATCAGTTTGCCGTCCTTGATTTCTCTGACGTGCTTGGTCTCCTTGCCGTCCCACTTTTGGACGTGAACCAACTTGTCTCCGTCCAGAGTCACAGTGGACTGAAAACACACAAACAAAAAAACTTTCAGGGTAAAAAATCTTGGTTGTCTTTCACTTCCGAGGCCTCGTTTTTGTTTTGTACTTGAAATGTTTTGGTGTGAAAGTAAAAGGAACCTTTGTGTCTCTTTGCTTACTTTGCAGTTCCTGTCATCCACGGTGGTTTCGTCAAACTCCTCTCCAAGTTTAAAGGAGATCTCCGTGTTCTTGAAGGTGCTCTGGGTGCGGATCACCACTTTATCTCCTTCATGGCTGATGGTCACAGTCGGCTTGGTCACGTTACCAACCTGCCTGGTGGCAAAGCCCACGCCTGCATAAACACAAGAGAACCCGCTCACTATGCTGATTATATCTCAAATCCTTTTTATTGACTGGGACAGAAGTAAATTAAAAAAAAAGAATAAATAAATAAAATTTGGCATTACTTACCCAGCGCTTTCATGTACTCATCAAAGTTTTCGCTGTCAACCAGCTTCCAGGTGGCACAGAAGGCGTCAACCATGTTGAAGGTTTGCAAGGTTATCTCCAAAGTAAGGTTTGCAAGCTGCAGCTGTCCCAAGATCACTCCCCACAGTCATGTTTCTGCCTTTTATTATTATGTACACTGGTGGGTGGCATCTGGCTTCCCATTGGTCAGGAGACTCTTCTATAGCTGTGATTGGCTGCCTAAATGGGTCATGTTCTTAGATAAAGGAGAAAAATGATTTGGCTCATTTGGATGCCAAATGATTTTTTAATCTCCTTCATGGGGGGTCAGCTAGGTTTAGGCGGTGCCGCCCCAACTACAGCAACTGCAGCATTTAGGAATAAACTTTTAAACGAAAAAAAATCAAAGTTATTTCAACGTTACAAAGAAGTGTCCTGAAAGTGAATTTGGTTATCTTTAAGTTTCATATCTGCTATCAGTGTGCTGTTGAATCCAAGTGGACTTCGGAGTTTGTGGTAAATGGCACAAAAAGATTTATTGAACAGAGTCAAGCTGTTCCGTTCCAAATGAGTTTGTCTGCTTTGCGAGCTCATATATGCGGTTGATTAAGCTCCATGTCTGCAGGTCCTCGCCGTCTGGAGGAGGCGACGGACCCTCATGTGTGTGGAATGTGTCTAGTGGGGGCACTGAGGCAGAATCATGTTGTTTGACGGTCCTTTGTCCTTCACTGCATCAACACTTCGCCCCCGACGGCCGTTTCTTCATGCTCGGCACACACTGGGATGAAGTGTTTGTGTTAAAGACCAACTTTTCCCACGATGAGTGAAGCTTTCTGGCAAAATCCACCAAACAGTTTG